>JACJUM010003259.1:4418523-4540092 GCA_020976665.1 Heortia vitessoides | reverse complement strand
CCGTATTTTTTTAAAGAAAAACTAAAATCAAAACCGCCCGTTTTTTTGCAAATGAGTGTATATTTTTTCTGTTTCGTGTAATGATTGACTGGGAGATAATGCCAGCTGGCATTAAGTCCGCCATTTGTACATTTTGTAATATTTTGTGCAATAAAGCTAAGTTAAACAAATAAAATAAATATTCCCTATAAAATGCATATTTGCATACTGTATTTCTGTAAGGAGAAAAGAACTTATAGAAAGAACAAAGAAATAACTTTAGTAATATTATTAATTATGTTGTGTGCAATATCCAAACAACTTAACAAACTTATTGTGAAGGGTGATTTTCATTTTAGCAAATGATCAACTATATTTAATCACGTGATGTACAATATACTAATATTGTGCTGAACATGTCTGATTTTCTTGATGTTATAGAAACATAATATTATAATCTCACAACATCTCATACATTGACCTGACTCCGTTGCTTAACACACTTGTGTTATGGACATCAGACAAATGAGGTATCATATATACCATATAAAAACATATTTTTGACATCAGACAAGACAAATACAAATGTCATCATATGAACGTTTTAGCTTTGGTGGGTATCGAACCAGTCGCAAGTGTCATGTAAGTTAAATCAATTTAATGGTAAATTTAAAAAAAAGAGATCAGTTGCTGGATTTGTTTATTTTTCCAGTATATTAAACGTAAAAAAGTGCGTAACCAATAGCGTAGAGTTTGTAAAAGTTCATGAACTGAAAGCCATGAGCCAGGTGCGGCATATTTTTAGTCAAGGTGATTACTCTGCAATTACATCTGAGCTTAATAATACTAATTGGGATGAGTATTTAACTGTGAGGTACCGGCAGAGTAGAAAAGTACCTCCCCCTGTACCAGGTGTCGTAAAAGGCGACTAAGGGACCAAAACCGACAGATGGCGTATATCCATCCGAGACAGTGTAGCTCAAATGGACGGGCCGTAACATCCCCGTCGCGAAAGCTGCGCTTTGCGATTGCCAACACGCTAGCCCAGGTCGGAAATTATGGGCACAATTTCTCCTTTTTTGTGGAGGCCTGTGTCCAGCAGAAGACTTCTAATGGATGGGATGATGATAACGATTTGTTTGTTGTATCTACAAAAGCAGTAAATATCGTCAAATTCAACCGTATACACATGTAAGCCAAATATCAGACATAAACATTTAAATTAAAGCAGAAAATGTGCTCGTTACCTCTAATATGGGCGTATTTTAACTGGCTTTAGTATTCTATGTAGTATTCTATTATTCGGATACATTTTAATTTTATTATATGCAATGCGTGAATAAATACAAAGTGCGCTGGTGGATGCACGCACCTTTGGGTGGACAAGTTCATTGCTTTTTGCATTTAACTTAATGATTATATTCATCGAGAAACTGAGAAGTATGCGGAAGCCGTTTTTCGTGTGGTACCAGCAGAGTAAAATAACACCTGTCCCTGGTATTCTAAGAGGCGACTGAGGTACCAGAATTGGCAGATGGTGGTAGATCCATCCGAAACAAAGCAGCTCAAATGCACAGGGCAGGGATGGGTAGCAGCATCCCCGCACGAAAGCTACGTTTTACGCTAGCCCAGCGTGGCACTCAATGTAAAGGCTACCATTAGAGTACAAATTGTATGTTTGGAAGGCTACGTGATAAATACGCTATCGATGTCCTGTAGCCAACAACGCGCAACAAGTGAAACGCGATATTGAACTTTTGCACGAATATATAGTGAACTGACTTGTCGATCAATAAATCAACAAAATAGGCCACATAGAATAAGAATGTATTTTAGATAATGCCTTACTTGTAAGTAGATCGTGATACTAATATATCTAGTATCGGTTCAACTATGTCTTCATTTAAATTATTCTGTTGATTTTTTATTCTTGCATTATTATTTATTACAGTTGTTTCGCATGTAGCCTCCTCGGTTGATGAATAAAGAGTAGACTTTATTAGCTTCTCTGGAATCTGGAAAGGGAATTTACAGAAGGACAAGTTTATTCACATTTGTTGCGTCAAACTATTGAGTATTAGCCTGCAAGAAGTTTTCTTATCGGTATGATATTTTGCAACCTTTTCAATCATAATTACATTCCGTACAATGTACTAAAAAAGCTTCAATAAGATAAACCTTTATTCACAAATTAATTATTATATTAGAGTAAAACCATGTGATAGTTTATTGAATTTATTGCATTTGGATAGATAGAAGGAGAAAGACTGAAGCAGAAGCACGGCGGTGATTTAATATATGTAAAACAAAGTTTATATTTAGAATATAGAATACATGCGATCGTGCAATGATAACTAATTGAATAACATAAATTATAATTAGATATATCCTTACTAATATTATAAATGCGAAAGTATCTCTGTCTGTCTGTCTGTCTGTTACGCTTTCCCGCTTAACCTCTTAACTGATTTTGGTGAAATTTGGCACATACAATCTTTAGACTCTGAATAAGGGCAAAGGCTAATTTTTAATTCTAAATAAGGATTATAAGGGGTCGATAGGTGGGATGAAAAGTTGTATGGAAGTATCGCTATTTTTAGAGCTAGTAAATTGAAACTTATTTTTCAGGCCATTGATTCGATATAAATAAACATGACATTCATAGTTTATATAAGTTAAGGTAAAGAGATATGGTACTCAAAAAAACTAATCATAATATAAATGTCAAATATAATAAGTGATATTTGACATTTTTATCTAAAAAGCTACTTTCTATTGTAGCTAAAGGATTACTATTATAGACACTCCAAAGGTAGTATGACAAGTTAAACGTAGTATCACAAACTAAGACTATATTATTTGCATACTTATAATTAATTTGAGAGTATTAATATTAGTATTGAAGACATTTACTTTAATAATATTTTCATATATGTGGAATACCAAAGGATATTGATTAGACTCGTATTGTGTCTAATTGATATCTTGTGTTGTGTTATAATATTGGCAACGTGCTGGTGATATCCTTGTGATATTACCAGAGTCTATAGGTTGCGGTCTATAGGTTTAATATCATGCGACATGGACTGTATGCTTCTTTGTCGTTCTGATATAACAAAAAGGAAACAAACCTGCACGAGTTGAGCAGTCATAAGAGTTTGTCCTACACATTCAGTCCCTTTAAGAAGTTCATACCACTGAAGTTTGGGTGCGAATCGATAGTTATCTATCACATTTGGTGACATTTGTAATCGGCCTACAAGAGAAATCTTATCCTGAAATAAAAAAAAAAATTATAGTGCTGCAAGTCACTAATTTGAAGACATGTGTAAATGTACTTATTCTATTTGTGGATAAAGAAGCTTTTATCAGTGACAGTATCTTGGATGTAAAACATGTATTTAAGTTTTACATTTGTGATTGATTTAGCGACTTATCACAGTGT
This sequence comes from Heortia vitessoides, assembly GCA_020976665.1. Lineage (NCBI taxonomy): Eukaryota > Metazoa > Arthropoda > Insecta > Lepidoptera > Crambidae > Heortia > Heortia vitessoides. Next base: position 4,536,668 of record JACJUM010003259.1, on the reverse strand, counting down.
ATGAGTGATGTTGCGTTCATTTATTTGTACGTGTCCGTAATTTGTAAATTTTCATCACTCAAAAAATATCATCACGTCCCCTAGAAGCTGTAAGCATTTTGAATTTAATATATTGGTTAATAGTAATATTACACGGCTCGATTGATTTTAAGCTTACTACGAGAAATTATGCTAATTGGAAAACGCCTATTGAAAGGTACTGTAACGAAACCAAAATATGAAAACAAACCAAAAAATATATTAACGCTGTAACGTAATTTTATAAGCAGTGAAAGCGTAAATGATAAAATATACAAGAATATATACAAGTTTATAAATGGACCACTAAATGTCAAAAACCAATATTATATATATATATATCAGAGTAATAAATTTTAAAGTAAAGTTTTTCACATCCGGTTAGTATTTTAGTCGCATCATAATTAGTGCGTCCAAATAAACTAATCTGTTTCCATTGTGAATGCGTAATCGCATTTGTCTCCGTTTGTTACACTTTTACGCTTACAACTGATAAACTAAACTATATAAAGTTTTTCATTTCAATATATTTATCTTTAGATATGAGCTACTTTCACTTTTGGGAAAGTTTATTATTTAGAAACGCAAAGTTTACACAAATAGTGATATTATTTATACACGAACGTTTCAGCGATCTTCGATCTAGACAACTACACAGTTGTACAGTACAAATTTTTATGATTACTTTTGAAAATGGCAAATCAACCTCCAGAATGTATAAGCAGATAAACAATAAAATCATATTTCTCAATTGATAATAAGCAATTGTTAGCCTAAAAACGATTGCTAGCCAAATACCAGTGAATTGTGCTCGTGAATTTCCACCACTATAATTGGTGGACTGTCGATTAACCGATCCAACGATGTGAATAGCATTGTCTGGATTCGTAGCACTTGATTCCAACAGGGCGACCGGGATTTTGGTTTATCCTGGAACAGAAAATTTATTGCCATTAGGGGCTATAATCAATTTCGTCACACTTTACGAAGGATCAGGTGATATATCTTCGTAACATTAGCTTTTTTCAGAACTAACAACATTTTTGTACGGTCTACCAAGTGTGTATAATTAATTTCTTAAATTATTGTCTTTGCTTGCCAGAAAAGGTTTTTTTTAAATATAAACTAAAGTAATAATTAATTTAAAATATATGAAACGTTTTCAACAGATGTTATCGGTATTGATGAAACATCATTAGGTACATTTATTTCGGTTTAACTAGGACTTTAAACTAAATTAAGTTCGTTCAGAAATTTCCCGTTAATTCATTTATAAGGTCACCCTCTAAAACCTGAAATTTCTGTGATAACTTTAATAAAGTGCCTTTTAGTCCAAATGAATACATTTATCAGCCGTCCACAAATCACATTACAAATAACTTAAATATTTGCTGGAAAAGTGCAATTTAAAAGCGTTTAATCGACTGCGAATTCAAGAGTAAGTTAATAGGCAGGTTAATATAATTTCGTGTGGTTTAACAATTAGACAGTGCTGCAATTACGGTTATAAGAAACAGTTATCGAAGCGAAATGACTGCTTAGCTTCTGAGTGTAAATGGTCTATTCGTTATAAGTTTATGCCATGCAGGCTTATATAACGTAGAAATTGTTTGATCTGTCAGAGTTAAATTCAATAATTTGATAGTCTATCGGGTTTTTTATGATTTATATTGCTAAGTTAATGTAATGCTTAGTTAATTAAAAATGTAATGCAGTTTTTAAGATCTTCTGTCTATTTATATGATAAATAATAAGCGTTATTATGTAATGTGATACATAAGCTAAATTCTAATAATGCAACGTGTGTGGCAGTGAAAAGTGGATAGTTTCAAATTCGAAAAGAGCGCACTGAAATCGATACTAATACGTGGTTTTTAAAATTTCCTGTATAACTTTCCAATCCCTAGCCAAGCCATCACCTATTAAGTTAGAGACTGAAATGCCTGGAACTTTGGAAAATAATCGTACAAAACTATTTTATCTGCATAGTTTGGTAGCTAGTAATACCACTATCGTCAGGCAATATTATGTTTACCATTTAGACTTCCAGCAAAGGCATCAAATTTCTACACCTAGGATGAGCAAAGCAACAATTAACCATTCAGAACATCTAAAACAAATCAATACAATATCCATTTCAATTACGAAGAAACAACGGCGCATGTTAATATTGATAAATTGCTCAAGTTCGAAAACTTATTAAATTGGAGAAATCGTAGAAAGAACGGCATATATTTTTATGGACTTACAACGGTATCTTGAACCTTGTTCAATGCGTAAACCCTCGCAAACATACTTGTTACGGAAGAACTATCATATGGGCTATTAAATTTAGTTTTGTAAACAAAAATTCGACATTCCAGCATCTGAAAGCATATAATATTACGATAACATTTGTATTTTCTTACATAACTAATTTGTCCTAACAATATGTTTTAACAGAATTACCTTTCTCGTGTTTATGCGTGCAAAAACACACACGACAAAAGGAGCTCGCATGACGACAGATTGTATAACAAAAAGATTGTTAGTTTTGACGAATTGGAGACACAGTAAGACGTACAAAGGTTGCGAAGCAGGTAATTTTAATTAAAGCAACAACGGTTTCAAAGGTTAAGAATATTCTCATGAAAACGATTGTGGTGAGGCTACATTGTATCTTGCCGACCTGCTCGAGATATTTTAACCGTCGAAAATTTTAAAGTACATTCGTGCAACTTATTCTCGTAGTAATGAATATGAAAACTGGAAACGAAGCGTGCCTTTACGTTAATATGAAAAGCAAACGTTTAGTGTACTTTAATTTGATGAATGCAATGTATCATGAAAACTGTAAGAAGACTGGATTACCATTACTGTTGCTTTGAGAGTCAACATAAGACCTTTTGCCCGGAGGTTTATACCGGTGGGTAGAATATTCTCAAAATGGGCGGTTTGTCGGTGGAGACCCATCCACAGTAAAAGTTCAACCTTCCCTGCTATACAGTAACATTCCGTCGATAAAGCGTTTCCGTGATTCAAACATTTCAGTGGCTGAAAAGAAAATGTTTCAGCAAACTATCGTGTTCATTTTAGTGACTTTAATAAGAAGCGCTTGCTAACTAACTAAGGATATTTTAGTGATTAACATTAAATATTGTCTTATCCAACTGTTCCATATTATGATTTAACTATTTTCCATGAATATTGCGCGGACTGAGATGTATACGTAAAAGCCTATGATTCCAAGTTGTACTCAACTATTTTCAGTAAAGTTAGAAATTTAGAACCAGAAATTGACACGCTGTATGTTAATAACTACGGAATGTTTTCCATTAAATTAATTTTAATGAATTTGCAATACAGCATGATGCTGATATGAATGATGAAATTAAATTTTATGTAATTAAAATTAAAATGTTACCAGTCTCACTCGGATGTATTGTATTGCATCTCTAAATGAAAACTACAACAACTTAAAACTGCACTTTAACGTAGTCTTTTTGGAATTGACGTAAATGAACGCATTAGAGCAAATAATTAGAATACTCTTTCCTAAAATTTACTCTGTTGAAATAATTTAGAAGGTAAGGAATGACGATTTCCTTAAAAATTGCAAAATGTTTCTTAAATTGAGGACTATATATTTTTCTTGAGTTGATGTGGTTTTGATCTAGTATCAACAAAATAAACAATTAATATATCTAGATATATTATTTGTTTATTTTGTACCCCATACCTTATATCCAGAAATATGTTTGTAGTTAAGTCTATCTTTAAAAAAAAGTTTATAGAAGAATATAAACTTTTTTTTTAAAATTGTACACAAATGGATTGCCGACCGTAATTAAATATAAAAATTATATTCGCTTATTTTTCAAATTTATGTGACTAAACACTATACCTTAGTTACAAAAACACCTTGCCATACCTTCAAAAATACTGTCTGTATTCGTCCACAATTTCTGCCACTTTGTTCGGGGATAGTAGAATAAACTACGTCTGATATTGGTATTTTAGCATAAGCAATTCTTGATCCACCATTAAGGAGCCACATCACTATATCAGGCCAACCATCTGCAGACTTCAAAATATTTATGACACTAATACGCTGAACGCCTGATCCCACCTAAACACCTACATTAATTCACACGAATAACTAACAACATATCATACATTGACTTAACTCCGAAATAAGTAGCTTAAAGCACTTCTGTTACGCATATTAGACAACAGAGGAATCACAAATAGAATACTTAGATATAGCTCATGGATCAATAAGTCCCAAGTCCCGAGATCAACCCAGAGATGGCGCTCGTAGTAAACCAGTAATCACGTCTTTCTAGAGTACTAACTTTAGCTTAAATCGTGTCAAATTTTAAGTCGATCGGACCAGGAACAGCTAAGTTATCGAGGTTGGAGTAAAGTCGTTTTGTAGTTTGTTTTTTTGGGATACGCATGGCGTGATTTTTAATTACTACCTCGACAAAGGTAAATAATACATACTGGTGCGTTTGAAGGAGAAAATCGCACAAAACGCCCGCACATGCTGAGAAATAAATACTTTTTCACCATAACAATGCACTATATCACAATTCAATAAAAACAATAGCAAAATTGAACGAATTGGGCTTTGATCTGCTTCTCCACCCTCCCCTACTCGACAGATTAAGCCCCCAGTGACTATTGGCTCTTTGCTGATGCTGATGAAAAAGATTTGGCTCAAGTGGGGAGGTCATCGCTGGAATTGAAGCTTATTTTGAAGCAAAAGTTTTTTTTTTATAAACATGGTATTGTTGGATTGGAAAAGCGTTGAAACTATTGTATCACCTTAAAAGGTAATTATAGTGTTTAATAAAAAAAAATGCAAAAAAAAATGTTGTTTTCATTGTTAGACTTATTGATTCATGTGTTGAATAACAGCTAGACACGGAACAATTACAAATATTTATCATATACATATATACCATGAGTGGGGATCGAATTCCCCACGTTTGCAGTATTACTACCATCTGCCTTATCGGGGCCGTCATAGACACGTGGCCAACATTAAGTTATACTCATACTAAGTACAGTTTTAGGTAACAGAAGGTACAAATGACAATCAGCTACCATCACAAATGAACACCGCCATACCAGGGCTATCAAGCGCGTTACCGATTCATCAATCATTTCTCAAATAACTGATCCTGATTTATAAGAAAAATTTTAAGTGAGTTTGATAACGATTGACGAGTTACTATAATAATTTTTGTAAACTATTATTAACATAGAAAATAATATGTTTTTTGTATCCCTTAAAAATATAAACAAAACCGTTCTCGGAGGATATTGAGACATGTTTCATGAGACTGTATATAGATAAATGATTAAACATAAAAATACAGGCTAGGTAGTTTCGAGGGCACTATTGGTCTTTAAATTGGTTATTAAAATTTACAGTAGTTGCTTGTACTTTATTTTTATTAAGACCAGCCAACATCTGTCTTATAGAATTTGACTACATACAATCGTTTATTATATTTATATATCATTATATATTGCTAAAAATATTTACATATAAGTTGGCTCCACACGATCCGCTCTTATTAAAACTTTTAACATTTTTTAAAACACAAAAGATAAAGTCTGTCAGCATTAACTATTTGAAAAAAAATCACGAATTGCTGTTACCATAAAGATGACATTCCTCAAATCTTCTATCATGGTTTTCAAATCAGCTAATAATAACTTGACTTCCTTTTTACGTCCCTTAAAATTTTCTCTCTGCTTCTCAAAGGAGTAGAGAGAATCCGTGTTTGAGCAACTTCCAAATTGTTTCTGGATTCTCTTAAATATTTTTTCCTAAATGATAAAAAATTTTGTTTAATAATAGATTACAAATAAATACGATAAACTGTTCCATCTTTTAAGGGGTCCATAAACTATATGCATGCCACATTCAAATGCTGCAGCATTATCTCTAGTCTACTTGAATTGAATTGAAAATAAATAAACTATATGATATGTCATCATACCATCTCCTCCTTTTGCAATGCCAGTTGCTTTTGGTCTAGTTCAGTACTGTATTCTCTTGGAACTTCGCTAGAACTTCTCCAGTTTGACTCCGAGTACTGCAAAATATCTAGAAACTTCAGGACATTACCAGCTGCATCGTCAATAGCACTGTTCAGCTCGTCAAACAGCTCACAAAGCGTGGTGTATTCCAAGTTCTTAAGGCGACATTCAACATTTGACACTGAAGACTCCTGCAGATATTAATAAAAATGAAGAAATTCATTAATAGGAATTTATATATATAAATATATTTGTTTCGATTTCTGAGATGATAGACTTTACTAAAGTTACAAAATTTCAATACGTTAATATTATAAATAACGTAGGTGCTTTGTTAGAAAAATGGTAAAAAAAAATAATTACCAATTCAGTCACGATTCTATGCACCATATTGTTCCTGTACATTCGAAATCTAAAATCAGGCAGCCTTGTTGCCAGTTGAAGGACAGGATACCCATTAGAGAAGTCTAAATAACCAGTGTTTTTAGTTTTAACTAAATCCATGGGTCCAGTATTATGAAGTTTATGACGTTCTAAAAATCATTTATAACGATATACTATGAAATTAAATAATTATTGATTTTAAGAGAAATATAATTACATACTTAATTCCAACATTATCGCACTATACTCTGAAAAAAATAATAACAATCAAGGTTTTGGCGTAATATTTTTAAGTTTTGAACTGGAAAATAATCCTACCTTCGTCTAGGCTTTCTTCGGAGTTTATGTCTCCGACATTTATGGCTATACTAGGATATTTACTCAACATTTTCCTGTCAAGCATAGATACTTCAAGAATTGGACAGAATATGCAGAAATCTTCCACCAACCACAAGTTTTCCTGTAATAATTAAAAAAAATATCACACTTTAAGTACACTTTAAGTACACTTTAAGTACACTTTAAGTACACTTTAAGTACAAATTTTATCAAGAAACAAAAATTACAAGAACAATAAGAGAAATGTTTCTCTCGTTCGATATTCGAAATTTGAGCTCTAAACTTTGTAGCATCATGTAACTTTAACATCGTTTTCCGTCTACAATAACAAAGGTTTTAAAACAATGATAATATTTACAATATATTTACCATTTTACGAGGGCTGATCGGTTCCACAGTAGTACTCTTAAGGTTTTGTTGGCAGTATGGAACAATAGTTTTAAGCGCCACCAGCAGCGCACCGCGATGATATGGTCCTTCGTCAGAGTTGCCACCGAAGCATGAACTGCTGTACATTTGAAGAAGAGATGGCCCAAAAGTAGGTAGGAATCCTTCGAAAATTAGCAACAAGAATCAATAATTAAAGGAGAAGTGTATGTAGACCTCTTTCAAGGACGTCTACATCGGTAACTCACTTGTATTTTCTACCTAAGTGGTAACTTATATTGCTATGATTAAATTTGAAGGTTGCGTAAGACAGTTAAATTACAGGATGGCGATGTTGTATCTTCGTTGGGTGATAAAGTAATATTTTTGTAATTATCCGAGAGTTTATAGGCTACAGTAACTCATCCTTTACGTGTCGAACCTGTTTAGATATTAAAGCGAGACTAGATTCACTTTTGTGTATGTCTAGCTTCAGAAGGCAAATAATAAAAATAAATAGGTATTACTAACACCACAATCAACTGAAAAATACAGAATACATGACACACGTATTCTGTATCTTTTAATATGAAGTAATAAAATAATAAATAATAATAATTCCCATATGACCATGATGATCTACAGCAAAAATATATCGGGCCCTTACCGCCAAATTATCGTAAGCGACACTTTTGTGTTGAAAATGCTTTTTTATTATAACTTGTATTTAAAGCCGTAACGGACATATCCCAGTCGACGTTTCCCTCCAAAAAAATACCGTTATAAAGTTATAGCAATTGCTAAAAATTAATATCTTAATAATATTTATAAAAATCCTTCTCCTGTAAAATTTGGATATTGTCAGTTACGCTAAGATGGCGGTAAAGGCGATATTATAAACAGCGTTATATGTAAATCCCAAAAGTAACTTTATCAAGAACTTTTGTCAACTTGCTTCGGAACTTCGTAATCATATATCTGAATACTTCGTAGACCTATTTGAATACAACATACAAAAAATAATATTTAAAAAAAGAAAATAAAGTTTTTTTTTTAAAGTCACTTAACTAGTACATACAACGGATTTTTAAATCATCAACCGTGGGATCGACTGGGAGATTTTTGGCCAAAATTGCCCTGAGGAGTAGGCCTGCTGGCAATCGCATCACATAAGGCTTTAGCTCATTTTTAACCTATTTATATTTGAGCTACGTCGTATTGAATAAGTGTTGGTTTCAGTACCTTCAATGCCTCTTAAACTTGTTAAATATACGACATCTGTATATGTCACAACCATGGTTTATTCCGCAGTTGTCATGTTAGTTGTGTAAATGGTAAACCTAGGGCCTACCTGACTCCCCTGGGGTATACTTAAATTTAGTCAGCATAAGCCAGACTCACTCGTTATTATTGTTGAGTTTCACATAGCCGTACATTTTTATTGTAAGAGATAATGAGGTTTCTCATAGCCAAAATTAAGTTGGAATACATTGCAACTAACAATTGACTACATCGACTTATAGAAACGTACCGTTTTCTCCATCATGTGATATCGATTTTAGTTTTAGTTGGGTGCAGGACAGAGCTCGCCCGTAGCCGGTATCAGAGCAGACTTCAAAGCGAATGCTATGGCAAACGTTGGGAAACATTTCCGATATAGAAATTTGTTCACAATATATCGGATAACTACGTCTCGGTTGCACTGCCGTTTTAACCTATGAAAATATGATGAATATGAACACGATAAACATTGCTACATATTCACCTTTAAGAAATGGCAATATTAATAAGGATATTTTAAAACAATTACAATTGGAAATTGAAAATCACTATTTAATTGCGACAAATTTCAAGCTAAATGTCCAAATCGAACCAAAACAAATGAAAGAACGAAACAATTTTTTTTAAACAACAAACTAATTATTTCTGTATTTATTTATATACATATCTCGCCTTGGGATTAGAGAAAAAAGACCTACACACTCTCACTTTTTAGAGGATTTTACCAGTTAACAAATATATTAAAATCTGCGCTGCAAGTAATGTCAAAGCTGTGATTGATGAGCCTAAAATAATGAAACTATTGGGAACTAATGTTGAAAAAATAGCCACCAAATTCAAAAGAAAACGATTCCCCGGCATTGCTTATAAAATCATATAAATCGCTTATACTTAATAAGTAACATATTGATTATAGTTGACTTAAATTTTTGAGTATAATATATAATGTGTTTTTATTAGAATTTTAAGTAAAATTATAAGATCTTGCTTTTTGAACAATTCAAATAATACTGCAAAAATAATACATATTGTAAATATTATATAGCTTTTATTTGTATTTTTTCTGTCTTAATAGGTAGTGCAAAGAACCATGAGGTACTGACAAAGTAGAATAGATCCCTTTATATCAGGTGTCAGTGTCAGTAGTGACTAAGGTACCAAAATCAACAGATGGCGGTATAACCATACGGAACAGTGTAGCTAAAATTCACAGGGCGGAGATGGGCAGCAGCGTCCCCTTTGTGAAAGCTGCGCTCTGCAATTGCCAACACGCTTGCCCAGCGCAGCAGTTATGGTCAAAAGTCCCCACTTCTAGGGGAGGCCTAGCAGTGAGCTTCCAATGGCTGATATGATAATGCAGATGATGAATGCTTTATTATATATATATCTAAAATTAAAAACTGAAGCAACTTTATTATATACACGAATTATAAGTCAGATTTCTAGAGTTAAACAATTCTTCAAAGATGACTCCAAAGACGATTATCATCACGATTTTAATAGGTATAGGCGACTGCTAGACATTGGTTCCCAAGTGATTTCTAATAAGGCTGGTTAGATAAAGCCTGCATCTAGTACGACTCAGTGATTTTAGTCAGACCGTCTGTCCTGCTGCCGGTACAGGGTAATCCATTCCTAAAGCTCTGTCGGTCATAATTTTGGCGTACTAAGTACAATGCCGTTTCAATTTACCAATCCGTTGGGCTTTGTGGGTAACTTTGGTATTTTAACGGATCTTCATATTCCTAATTCGATCGCACAATATACTGAACATTGCCCTTTCCATTGCTACTACATTAGACTATTTTGAGTTAGCTATTATAGGGAATAGTAAGAAACTACATTTTATTGGCATAGTTTGTCTGGTTACATAAATTGATCAAAGACTTTCAACTTGAAACACTGAGGTAAACGGTTTCCAAACGTTGACCAGCCTAGTCGGATTCGGCAATTAACCTCTTTCTTTAAGTTAGACTTTTCTAACTGTACTAATTATCTTAGGAATACATACGATTCAACTACTTCAATAAGTGAGTTTTTACCTGAAGTGAAGTGAAAAAGTGTCTATCGGCTCGCCTAACATAATGAGTGCTGTACGATATGTAATTCTTGCCAAACTTAAAGTTTGTCCTGTAGAGTGAAGTCTGAGTTCTTCGACAGTCTGAATTAGTTTAACCATAAGAAGATAGTCATATTATGACGTTAGAAAATCGTTGGTAAAATTGACGCATAAGTTTAAGATAATGTTTTTTTATGTTAGTTTTAGATTTAAAGATAAAATATTCTCATTATTATCTCATAAGAAATTTACACTCCGCTTATGGGATACAGCATTTTATAAATTCAGCCTACATTTGAAACTATGTAAGTATTCATAAGACTTCAAATAATATTATCTTTATGCCGTTGTTAGTTTGTGACGGCACTGCTATGATTTTAAGTATGTTTCTAAGATTACGTGGATTACGTTTTATATTTAGTTTTTAGTTAGTTTTCATTACAGTTATTTTTAAACAGGTTCATATGTTAATTGTACAATTATGATAAATTGAATTTCATACTGATCCTACTCTAATAAGGGATGATTTTTGATAAATTAAAATATTTAACACGTACTTAACTACTTTCATTGATTAATCTTTCTACTGAATTTCGTTTGAATAACTTTAAAAACAGTGAAGTTTATATTACATTTGTATTACGCAAAATGAATCCTTGTGCAATATTTAAAATTTCTTAGTCAGTCAGTCATTTTCTTCTTTCATATATATAGATTAGTAGCAATAATATGACAATGATAATCGAATAAAACAATGAATATTCTATTTTAGGTTCTCTGTAGCAAGTTTATCCTAAATTTCAATAAGGTGATGAAAGTGTGATTTTTCTATTTCTATACAGTATGGTTTTTTGCTTCAGTATACTATTAATTTTTTTTTAAATGCTCCCTGTAAGGACAACGTTGTTCTAACAAGTTCGATGTGAAGTCTGGTATAAACACGTACGATGTTTTTGTGTGTATTTGTTAGCAAATTCTTAAAAATACATTTAATTAGCGTGTCAAATCTTTCGGGGCATCCCTGATATAATATTGTTTTGATTAACTAGAATAGAATAAGCATGTGTGGCCATTGTATAATGACATATACGTTAGACTTATTATGTTTTTATCTCGAAAAAACCTGTAGATTTATATATTTATTTTGGTTAATTCTCGTATGTATTAAATATAGCAAACTTAAATAGTATATATTTTTTAACCAAACAATAAACGTCCTTACATAGGAATAAAAAAGTACAGTCAAACTTATAACGTATACGTTACCAATATTATGGTTTTGAGAAATATGAAAAAAGGTGTATTTGTGTTACTTTTTTATACATTTATTACATATCGCTCTTAATATTGTTGTTACCAATAAGATTAAAATGTCAAATGGCAGATTTTTTAAATTAAATAATTCAAACAAATAGCTTCCAACCTTTCGTAGCGAGTTTCCAAAAAGGCTACTTCAAATCACTTACTTGCCCTGCCGTATTTATACACAAGAGGATAAGTTTTAATAGCCATTATGTTTAGCATTTCTCTACAATAGCTCATGGATCAATAAGTCCCAAGACTAACCCAGAGATGGCGCTTGTAGTAAACCAGAAGCCACGTCTTTCTACAGTACTAACCTTTGCTTAAAACTTGTCAAAATTTTAAGTCGATCGGACCCGTAACAGCTGAGTTATCGAGGTAGGAGTAAAGTCGTTTTGTAGTTTGTTTAAAAATTGAAAAAACCGAGTTTCGTGTCCTGATAAAACATTGATTTTTAATTGGTAGAAACACCGTGCAAGTGAAACAATGGATTGTGAAAATGTTACTCGGTCTCTTGTCTATCAAAAGCAAGCGGCAAGACAAGACAAGATTTGTTGGTGGTTTGCCGAGTTTGAACGTGGTCGTACCAACACAAATGCTTGGGTAAAACGCTTGGGTAGACCTGTGGAAGCCGTTACATCGGAAAATGTGAGTGAAGTGATAAAAATTAATGAAAGATCGTAAAGTAAAGCTCCGTGACATTGCTGAGATGACACAGATAACATATGGAAGTGTATTTACTATTCTTTATGAAAAATTGTGCATGAAAAAGGTCTTTTTAAGTGGGTGCCGCGATTGCTTTCGATAAAACAAAAACAGCAACGAGTCGATGATTCAGAAAGCTGTTTATCGCTATTTAATCGCAATAAAAAAGATTTCTTGCGTCGTTACGTGACCATGGATGAAACATGGATACATCACTACACTCCAGAGTTGAAACGGCAGTCACCTGAGTGGCGCACAGCTGGCGAAAGCCGTCCGAAGCGTCCGAAAACGCAGCAGTCAGCTGGCAAAGTCATGGCGTCAGTTTTTTGGGATACGCATGGTGAGATTTTTATTTACTACCTCGAAAAAGGTAAATCGATCAACAGTGATTATTGTATTGACTTACTGGTGCGTTTGAAGGAGGCAATCGCAAAAAAACGACCGCATATCATACATTGACCTGTTTTTGTGATAAGTCACCTATGTTCAGACGTCAAAAAACATAGGAACCACAAATATACTACTCAAAAACATATATTTAACACCTGGACACAGAACAAACATAAATATCATCATATAAATATTTCTCCTGTAAGAATATCGATCCCAAGACCATTGGCGCACAAGAAGGATTACTACCATCTGTGCCATTGGACCCTCAAACTGCGAAACATCTTCTTGAACGACGTACTTTAAAACACAATGTGTTATCAGCGAGGGCTTATGGCACTACAAATTAACTCTACTAGCCTAACGAGCTTTGGAGAGGTTATGTTTGAAGTCTTAGTGCGGGATCGAATAAGAAGAACCGTGAATATATCAAGTTGCCAACGTAGTCTAGGAAATTAGCAATCTTAAGTAAAAGTGCACATGTAGCCAGAAACACGTAGAACGCGTCAGCTGGTGCAGCGTACAACGTCTACTCGCAGAGTGGATAGTTCCGAGAGAATCTGACTGTTATGGATTAAAATTTTTGTCATCATCATGATAATTTCAACCATTCAAAATCCACTGCTGGTAATAGGCCCCTCTAAGAAAGGTGGAAATTTGCCTATAATTGCCACGCTGGGCAAGCACGTTGGCAATCGTAGAGCGCAGCTTTCACGACGGGGATGCTGCTACCCAACCCCGCCCTGTATATTTGAGCTACGCTGTTTCCGGTGGATATACTACTAGTACACTGTAGGTTCTGGTACCTTAGATACCAGGTATCGACCTGGTAGAGGAGAAGGTACTATTCTACTCTGTCGGTATCTCACCACAATCCTAGTTCCCTAATGATGAAATTAAAAAAAGAACGTAGAATCCGCTTATGACATCAAAGGGAAGTTACAAACTCGTCATGTTAGGCGGAGGTCGTACTAAGCAAATATTTAAATATATGTAAGAGCAGCTTACTATTGTTAGATATATTTAAATTAGATATGTTTAAATGAGACACATTACAAAGCGTTTGTGAATAATGAAAAATAAATCAACAAAACGAGGAACGCATTTGCCCAACGTAGTCGCCAGGAAAGTCACACATCAAAAAAATGTAGATATTAGGAAACAAGTCAGTCTATATAGTCTCTATAGTCTCTATAATCTATATATCATTATATCCGGCACAAATAAAGTCATAAAATCCGATCAAGTTGTAAATATATTGTATGAAAACCGCTTAGTATGAAGTATGTGTTCACACACAAACGGATATTACTGTATTAACATGTCGATAGCTCGAGGTATCACGTTTTTTAGTGTTAAACATCGCCTTATTCTAAAAACGACCAATATAAGTCAGAGCATATTGCACATTATCGAATCCAATATAACTAATATCCTTACCTCGATACCGCAAAACGTCACCTTCACAAAAGTATTTTGTGGTTTGCTGTTTCTTCTATTTTGATTATTGTGAACGGTGTTCGGTAGACCGAATCCAGCGTATACGGTGATCAAATAATTGGCAAGTTGATGGTCGGAACCAGCTGTCAGCAGAAGACTGCTAAATTGTGTGAAACATGCACATGCGTCAAGGCTTCTCTAACAGTTGACCCTACTAAATTCGAACGTCTTGATCGTCTGGTGAAATTTTATTTTCAAGGTACTTGGTATACTCGTAATGGTCTGATTCTTTTTCTAGAGCATATTGAATGAAAGCAATTAAGATATAATTTGGAACTTATGTTATTTTCTTATCATTATGTATAATATTTCCTTAATAAATCACCAATAATAATCGAATAATTGAATTGAGGAATCTCCAATAACCACCTTTAGAAGGGCCGTAAAAACTCACTATAAAAGTACTATTACGAGTGTAATTTTATTCAAAGTATTTAATTATCATACGAGCTATCCAATTTAAAAACAGTTGCAGTATTTGCAAAATAATAGTTCTAAGTTAAATAAAATCGCTTGTCCTATAAATAATAAGAACAATAATAGATACATGTAATAATACAAACACAAATAATTTACGAAAATGCAAGTACTTACTCCTCTGTTGGCTCTTGATTCACAATAGCCGGTAAAACGAGTACCTCCCCTCGAAAAAGAATTGAAATGTCCACCTTAAGAAAACCCACGGGACCTCTAGTAGGATCTCCAGGTGAGGTCAGCTGTGCCCATTTGTGAAACACTTGATGATCTGTCAAACGAACTGTCCTTGCAAATCCACAGGCTAAGTAGCAAACGCCTGACTGAATATTGTTAGCAATTTTGAGATTATGACAAAGTTACAAGTACGAAATAACTACGTAGGCAACAAAATGTATAAAAATAAAATAATCTAATAGTAGTACAAATATCTTTTAACATATTTCTTTTTCTCACAATCTACTTATAAACAGTGTATACTTTGAAGTGTAAAACACTTTGCAATCAATATATGATATTGATGATCATTTATATTCTATCCTAAATCCATTCAGTAGTTTTTTAAGGGAACGAATAATAATCTCGCACTATTGAAATTACTTTTACTAATTATTGAAGTTAGTTACATTTTGTGTAATCAGTGGTCTAATCCTCTTAAGTGATATTCACTGTTCTAGTGTCATTTTCGGTTTTGGCTGTGTATTAATTAAACTAATAATATTTGTTCCTAATAAACCTAGTTAGTAAACCCTAACTGAAATGTTCAGCTCGCTCCGAAATATGTTACTATAGACTGAGGACTTAGTTCAGGATAGAACTTTCAAAATTAACTCCATAGCAGGTGGCTTACTTACTCCCAATTAAAATGTCACCACTAAAGTTATACTTTGCGAGCACAAGCAGAACAAAGGCGATGTTGCTGGGAGGTCTGACTGCTCTTTCCTGCTGGTTATTCTAAGTAGACTGTTATAGTAATAGACACATCTAATTTAATACATAATAAACATGACAAAGGTACTAGTAGGCTATTTATCAAGCTTTCAGGGCTTTATAAATGGATAATTGAAGTCTTCAAGATAAATGGGGGGTGAGCGACTTATTATTACGTGTATAACAATTTTTGAATATAATCGAGCATTCACACGGCAATTATGTTATAAAAAATCGGAATCGGTGTCGGAATAGACAGGCCATTCTCAGCATGATATTTGGCAAAATGCAAAGATGCACAAGCATCAGTAACAAGTACGCAATGTACTCACGTGGTTGAGACCAAACCGATCCCAAGTCCATCTTAGCTTCGCCTAGTAGACGTGAAGTGCCACATAATCTTGCTTCCATTATACCTAGCCATAGTACACTGTTTTGGAGATCTCTTATGTTTGCATACATTTCATACACGAAACACTGTAACAAATGCATATAGGAGGTAACTGACTGGATTAACTGACTCACATTTATGAAATAGACGCGACAGACAAATTTATATAAGCATTAGGTTATTGTTAAACAGTCACGGCATGATCTAATAAGAGGGAAGCAGTCTAATATGGATATATATATCATGGCGTTAGCTTCATTTAAAGATACGGCTTACAATAAGACTTTAATTAAACAAAAACAATATAACATTTACACAACATCTATTACGTTTACTTGTCTCCGTGATAAGGAGCTTAAATTAAATATAATATTTGGATACATATATTTAACACCCAGACTTCGAACAAACACAAATCTATACTGTGCGCCATACGGTCCGTAAACATCAGATTAAACAATACTACTTCTATATATTTTATTTTATTAAACAAAACCATTTGCCGACGGTCAAAAAAAACTATTAGTGTAAAGTATACTGTGCAGTTTTACATGAAGAACAAAAAAGTAAATAAAATCAACAAATTCGTAATAACTTTATTATTTAAAATAACCATACAACCCATTAGAAGTCTACTGCTAGACATAGACCTCTCTAAAAAAGGCCCATAATTTTTGCCTATAATTGCCACGCTGGGCCAATGTGTTGGCAATCGCAGAGCTGTGCGTTTGAGCTGCACTGTTTTGGATGGATATGCCACCATCTGTCAGTTCTAGTACCTTACGACGCCTGGTGGAATGGGAGATACTATTATACTCTACGGGTACCTCATGGCATATTTAAAAAGCTGGTTGAATTATTTTTAAGCCGTTTTTAATAAATACCATTAAAATTGAATCCTCTTTTACTTGAAACTATAAAAAAAGTCAATTTTTTGTCTTAATGTCCCTTACGCCAATTAAATTTCTGATCGCCGTTCTCTGATCATGTAAATTATCTCAGACTTACATTAAATCTTTTTTAATTAAAAGTTTGTATTAAATATATAACACTTATAAAATCTTAGTCATATAAAATGAAGCTCTTAGTAATTGCTAAGACAAAATGTGCAGGCGTAGGACTAAAAGGGATGCATAATATCATTCAATTATAGTCGAAAAAGGCACTAACTGTAACAGTTATTAATCTTAGTATATGATCTTCTTACCCTCGATTAGCCGGGTATGTAGTAAAATTATATCCCGTTGATACCATCATCATAACTTTTGGATAATTATTCAAATTAACTTACAACACTATCTGTCGGTATCTCATGTAACTCAAACATAATTATAACTCTTTTGCATAAAATAAACAAATAAATTGCAAGTAAAAAAATATTGCGACTATAAATAGAAATATAAACTATACATAAGAAAAAGTAAGTAAACTTTAATTAAAATTGGTTTAGTAGTAGGAGTTCATCGCCGAGAAACACTGTGACTACATAGTTATGTATAAAAAAATATCAAAAATTGCTAAATAAATATTTTTTGTAACAAAAGCGTGTATGTTTTATATAATTCCATGTAAATCGGTATTAAGTTGAACATCTATAATTGCGCTTTGATCACTTTTTTAGCAACTTTTAGAAAGAGATGGACTCTTTCAGCTATATTTTTGGTTCTAATTTAAGCATTTATCAATGGATGAAAATAGCTAAAATAAATGCGGCATGCTTTGGTTTAATTATTTTCATCACAAAATATTGAACTAGTTTCTCGACTAAACTAAGTTTTCCCTCCCATATCTGACAGATAACAAAATTGATGTTTGCTATTTCAATTATACCTATCGCACATCATTTATTTTATTATCATATCAGCCATTTTGAAGTCCACTGTTGGACGTAGGCGTCCACAAAAAAGGAGGAAATTTGCCGGTTCTGGTGGTAAAGGGGGGAGGTATAATTCTACTCTGCTGTTCCCACACGGTAATGTATTTAAAATAATCAAAAATAAATCTTACCTCATTGTAATAGGGTTCTAACATATTTCTTCTTACATTCGATCTGTAACGCCTCTTACCCAAGATTACGACCACGTATGAATTAGCATGGTGGTGGTTGGACCACGCCAATTTTTTAGCTTCCATCACGTTTACGGAAATCTGTAATGGCCAAATGGTGTTATTTATCCCGCTCATGCGATCACCGAACTATACCTTTAAAGAACTCATAAGAAGTTCATTGCTGACTATAAGCCACTCCAAAAGCTAATTTTGCCAATGAATGCCGCGTTGGGCAAGATTTTTGGCAATCTCAGTTTGCGGTTCAACAATTAGCCGGATTGTCTCATTTTATTATGCATGATGCCCGTGATTTCACCTGCGCATGACAAGTAGTTCGAGAAGCCTATTTTCGTTTCCAATCTCATAAAGATGATGAGATCTTTATACATACCAAAATTAATTAAAATTTTATAATATTTTATAATATCCAAACAAAGTTGTCCAAATTTGGTGTTATAGGGTGAGAGTACACAAAATAAATTATTTCATACAAAGACAAAAGTTCGTTCCTGTCTGCATATCGAACACAACACGATAAAAAGCATATTTGCAGATTAAAAATGGTAGGCGTCTTTATATGTTAGTCCTAGCGTTATGTTATATAGCCTATGGCCTTTTCCGATAAATAGAATATCTAACATTGTAAGAATTTTACAAATCGGACTAGCGGTTACTGAGATTAGCGCGTTCAAATAAACAGACAAACAAACAAACTCTTAAGCTTTATAATATGACTATAGATGGGTAGCCGTGTTGAATGACGTATGGCGCCGTAACTTGTATATTGAATTTCATTACTAGCACCAGTAATGACATTCAATGTATAAGTTTTCCGAATTTTCATTGCAATGAAAAAGCTATTGATTAAATTTTAAGAGGATTATATAGATTTTGACATAAAAGATTGCTTTAATAGTGTTTGTTATACCGGCACTGAGATATCGTTATTATTGTAAATTGTGATTGATACATATTAGACATATATAGTTGACGTATTTCTCTTTTTATATACACACTATCTAACTAGCTGAATAGTGCTGGATGCAAGTCACATACAATCGGTCCGTCGAAAGTCTCTTGAAAAGAGACTATTTATCAGTAAACGCTGGTGAGATGAAATTTTACGAAGACACCGACAAAGAGGAATAAATTAAGCGCCCTTTAATATTTGCGTCCAATCATGAAGGTTGAAAATTTTGAATAAAGTCTAAGACACCTCAGAATTTATGACAAATAAATTAAAATCAGTAAACCTTTTAAAACCAACAAGGGCAATTTGTTTTTAAATGTATCAATTTGATTGTGTTTTTTGGGTTTAACTCATAATAGAGAACACACACAAACAACAAACTCCTTAAACATAGATACAAAAATGCCAACACGTTTTCATAAATGACAAGAACATCCCTACTAATATTATAAATGCGAAAGTAACTCTGTCTGTCTGTCTGTCTGTTACGCTTTCCCGGTTAAACCTCTCAACCGATTTTGATGAAATCTGGCATAGACAATCTTTAGACCTTGAGAAAGGACATAGGCTATTTTTGAACTCGAAATAAGGGTTGTCAGGGGTTGCAAGGGGGGATGAAAAGTTGTTTGCATGGATCGCTATTTTTAGAGCTAGAAACTTAAAACTTATTTTTCAGGCCATTGATTCGATATAAATAAACGTGACATTCAAAGTTTATATAATTTGAAGTAAATAGGTATGGTACCCAAAAAACTATTCCACGCGGACGAAGTCGCGGGCACAGCTAGTCTTGAATAAAACTAAATTCACCACGGCTTTAAGTAATGAACGTGTACATGTGGGAGAACGTTATATAAATTTGACATCATTACCTATGAAATTTTCGTAGAATTGTTGTATCTGCTTGCCTGTTTAATAGGTTTGTCGTAAACTCCAACAACTATTATAGAAATATTAAAACTAGTAGTCGTGTCGTAATTAATAAAACTAGTTAACTTTCTGTTAAATACAGAAAGCCAGAAGTCGTCTAATGTCACCTAAACCCATTTAAAGTTATCAATAATAATATTGTAAAAAAGAAATATTTGTCTCATTGTTTGTTTATTTGGTAAGATTCAACTCAAAATCTATTCGGCCAATTGAAATAACTCTTTTACCATGATCAAGCTAAATCTTTACCGAGTATTTTATGAAATCAAACCTTAAATGGAAAGGCACAATTTATATTTTTGTGCATTTGTACCGAATAAACAATTCAACAGATTTCAAAAATATGTAATAGATATTCTACTTATAGGAAGTAACATCATCATTAAACTGTACAAGCTTTATATTATCCCTGAATTTATATGGTAACTGAATCAAAATAAAATGTCTGATTACATAACAGCGCAATACAATACAATTAATTGTGTAGCTTAAAACATAATTTTAATTTATTTAGATAAATAATAACCAAGATTCAAGTAACGTGTTCTTTTCAAAAATATGTGTAATTATTCGTATACCTTCAATTTAAAGTCAAACTGTAAACATTGAACAGTAATTAAAAGAAAAATGAGGATATAAAATATTCCACAGTTTAAATTCATAAGGAATTAAAATTTGATTCATACGGGTTTGCAGCAAAATGAATAACACTCACTCAACGTAAATACATTCCGTGAAAGCGTTTCAAAACAGAACTTGATATGGTGGAAACCATAAGCGAATTATTAATGTGAAGGCTTAAAAGCTACAAAATTGAAAACATTAATAAGACTGAATTTGTTATCTTTTATGAACCTTAATTTTAGACTACGAAGTTCGATGTAATATTCCTTTCTGTAACATTGTTTTGCATATGTTTTTTATAATCAGTTTTGAGAAAAGAATAAAAAGCTCCTTATGAAAAATGTTTCAGTTAAAACCAATCCTGAAAAGTAGTCGAATTTACGCAGACTGTTAACATAAATCTGTTGCATGCATTTTAAGTATTTTAGATTTTTTCTAATAACATTTACTGTGAGGTAGATCTTATACGAAAGTCGTCTGCATTGGTACCTCACTCTCACTTACTTCTACCGCTAAATAGGAGTGTTTGCGTTGCTGTTTTTCGAAAACCATCCTTATGGGGTATAAAAGGGGTTGCAAAGTATGAGAGTTCTGCAACATAATGAGGGCATGCGGCTAGTATAGTTCAAAACTAATTCAAATTTAATATGCTAAAACAGAATAACGTCTGTCAATAATTATCATTACAGCTATTGGAAGCCCACTGCTGGACATAGGCCTCCCCAAGAAAGGAGGAATTTTGCCCATAATTGCCTGGGCAATCGCAGAGCGCTGCTCTCACGGCGGAGATGCTGCTGCCTATCCCCGCCCTGTGCATTTGAGCTGCACTATCTAGGATGGATACCGCCATCTGTCGGTTTTGGTACCTTTGACGCCTTTTACGACACCTGGTGCAATGGGAGGTATTATTCTACTCTGCCGGTAGCTCTCAGCTCTAAAATAAATATGATGTGTAGGAGATAAATATTTGATATATAATCAAAAATTACTAATATTTGGGTTACATTCGAGATACCGACAAAAGAAGCAAAAACAATAGTTCTTACAGTTTTCATTTTATGTATGTCAAAGCACCGATCACACACAAAGAAGCTTGATATTGAATACCGCTATAAATTTGAAATACATTACACAACAGTTTATAAAACTCCAAAAGCGTGTTTCCTCTCACTGTTTATAATTATATTGATTTTGGTGGAATTTGCTAATTATTTATGAACTCTAGGAAAAAACAGCCTATTTTCGATTTATCCATATAAAATGAAAAAGGGTCGCTTACGCGGGCCATGTCCGAATTGGTCGTGGAAACGTTACTTTTTTTATTCAGTTGAAGTGACGGTAATATTATGTTAATTAATCATACACAAACTTTAAACACAAGTCAGACGTCGTCGCAAGAACAAGTCGTAAATAAATCATGTAATTACCGATCCCTAGTTACAAGTACAGTAATGGTGCGAGTCCGGTAACCGAAAACAATGTCCTTATATTATGTAAACTGAAAACGTATCCTGACCGAGTATTCAAATCGATTCTCGCATAGATGCAGCACGATTTAGCCTTTAATGTGAGTACGTTTAAAAGTCAATATTCTTTGTAGATATGCTCTGCAAGGTTTGCACTGCTTCATTGTATGGTAAACAAAAACGTCTCACGATTAAGGGCTTGTAATAAATAATTTATAAGCATTTTCATCAGGCCCGGGCTCATGTTCCTGATCATTTAAAGTAATACCGTGGCTTTTTAATACTATCTTAACTTTACAACGTCCATTTTCCTTAAAAACTAATGACCAAATAATACCAACGTCGAATAATAATGGAACACGTTTTATTTGGTAATTCTATTATGAAAACTGCACGTGTAAATGTTATTAAATGATATTCGTAAAAACTGAATAGTTATTTTATCAGATTTGGTCGAATCAAGCATCTGGTTTTTTTTACTCAGTATTTTATGGAACCGGTGTTTATTTACTGAAACCTATTGGGACCGCGTATTGTGATTAAATTTTAGCAAGAGATATTAATATATAAACCATTGAAAGTCGTATGACAAAAGTTGCTAGGGATGTAATGTTACTGAAAGAGTTCAGTTTATATTTCAAAACAGTCAATTACTAGTTTAATCTTGTAATACCAATTATAAAATCAAACACGTAATAATTAAAAGAAAATGATGACGATGAATGATTTTTATGCATTGTTCAAAAATAACAAGTTGACTTATGTTATATAATAATAATATATTTTCTCAAGGTAATTGAAGAGACATCCAAAATAAAAACAGTTTTGTACAATAACATTGTACGTACAAACAGACAACAGATTTTTAGAAAAGTTTTTATTGGATTTTTATCAGAGATTAACCTTTTTTGTAAAAGGGATTATAATAACATTTATAATTAGCTGAAGTATATAGAGGATATTTTATAGACGCATTTTCAACGTGAAAAATAACGGAAAAGAGTTTCCTGTGTTCGTTAAGATTGTAGAATGAGTCCTGTGTGGATCTTTCTATGAGGATTTAAGTATAGGGTTCTTCGAAAAGAAAGTAAAGATGTTTCTTATAGGGCCGATGACGCGTGAATAATATTTCGATGTTATAAACGTCCATAGGCTGCGGAAACTGCCACTACCGATATATTGATGAATATTACGTTCGGGCTATAAAAAACAAAATCTCCAGCATTGCAGTAGACAAGCTAAGGGAAGGTAGTGACATTTTCTTATTTACCTCATACTTAAAAATATTATTCTCTGTGTTCAGCTGCTTTAAATATCCAAATGGCTAACCACACTTTTATAAACCTTGTACTGAGAAGTGGGCATTGTTCAACACGCAGAAGTAAGCCCATGCCTGAGAACGAGAGAAACCTACGCTAAGATTTACACGTGTCAGCAGCCAAAAGACTCGTGATAGAAGAACCGAGTAGCCGTAGTAGTTTGGAACGAAGACGGAGACCATATTATCGTTCTAATTTCCGACCCGTCTTACCGCAGTGCATCTAGTTTATATTGGCTGCTTCTTTCAGCGCCGATTCCGCGGATGTCTTCTTTGATATCAAGTATTAACAGAAGGAGTTTGTAGGCTTCTCCCGTAAGAGATAACGTTGAACAGCAGAAAGTTACGTCGATTCAATGAAGTCGGTGACCGGGCACACCGTGAGCCTAAATTACAATGTAAAATCTGCGGTGGCGTCGTCTGTCGTCATATAGAAATAATATTTATTTTTTGGCAATTTCTTATTCGATTAACAAAATTGCATCACATTATGGTGGGGTAATCACGGCTATTGATGAACATATTTGATCCTTTCCACTAAAAGAATCTCATTACAGTATCAAACATATACAATATTTAGAATCAAACTTTAAAATAATGTATGAACTTTTTCTGAAAAATACCCCCCATTATCAATGCGTAAAATACGACTATTACAGAAAATACTTTAATGATAATCATGGCTACAAATTCGGTCTACCACAAGTAGACGTTTGTTCAACTTGCGAAGAACTTAAAGTAAAATAAAAGCTCTTAATAAGAATGCGAAGAGAGTGGGGATTGCAGAAAAATCATACATATTAAACGTGCTAAAAAGTTTTACAATAAGCAGAAAGAAATTTTGACCTAGTGTAAGAAAAGAAAAGATATAGGAGCCTTTCTATTTGATTATATGCAAAATCTGCCCATTCCTAAGATCCTAGTTCAAGAGATGTTTTATTTAAGAAAACTATGACTGTCTTGTGTTCATAACTTGAAGACGAATTCAGCTGATTTCTACACTTACCATGAGGGTGAAGCTATAAGGGCCCCAGGTGCAGTATGCAGTTCATTGTGGAAAACGAACATGGATTCTTCTGTCAACATTCAAGATTTCGCAATATAGAAGCTTTGAGTATAGTTCAAGTCATAAAGTTTACTTCACATGCTCCGAATTTAATACATGATAAATGATAAATTGGAAGAAAGGAAACAATCCAACACATTTCCATTAACACACATATATAAATATTATACACTTAAGGCAGGTCTGTTAGGGAATTAATCAGGATTTATATTTTCTTAAAAAAAAATTTAAAAAGTACGAAGTTTTTTCTAAATACTTATTTTAGAATGGAAATACGTTCTTATTTTTTGGATTTATTTCCATTTTCCAATTGGTGGTTCAATTGCAAATCGCTAAAAATCGTTAATTATGGTTACTAATATTTTTTTATGTCCATTGTTATAAATGTTTTCATTATCATCACCATCATGATAGCTGTCGCTGGCCAAGTTCCAGCAGATTGTAAGACGTACGTCTAGATGTACCAGGTGTCGCAAGAGGCGTCTGTGGTGCCATTCAAACATTTCATTACCAGATTAACATAATTTTTATTTTGAAAACAACCAAAAAACCTTGAGTAAAGTTTTGGATTTACGTTCTGAATGATTTTCACACCTTTCAAAGTGTCAATCCAAACCTTTACCGCTCATTGATTCTCATTCTTAAAATGCATACATATTCGCGAGTTAAATAAAGAATTTTATTACAAAAGTCTGTAAAAGATGATAACCGGCAAGAAATAGACGAGAAAACCGAGATAACTCACAAAATATTGTTAAAGCTGTAGTAAGTAATCTGCGAGGGCAAACCACCTTCACTAATACACTTGAAGAGAAATGTAATTGATAGTACCAGGTTGATAGTCTGCAAGTCTCCGAGAAATTGTAGAATTTCTTAGAACTTAGTTCTAGTTCTCGGAGCTTCAAGTTGGAATATTCTCTTAACTAAATTTAAGTTCAATTTAAAATGATCTTTATATCAATGTAATACGTATGGTTATCATTTGTAATAAAGAAAATAGCCCCATAAAATATTATTTGCTTTAATACTTAAAACAGCAGATTATTTCGAAAAAGGTAATGTTGTAAAGTATCATTTATTTGGCGTGAGTAGTTCTCAAGATGCTTATTGAGGCGGTAAAATGGTTGCTCCTGGGTTTATCGAAAATTTCAGCCAATAATTACATTTTCGTTTTCTCGTTGTAATACCAAACTTTTATAATGGTATTAAAGAGTATAGAATTGTAGTTCTCAAAGAAGTTTGCATTATATATATCGTGCATACTTTAAAGCAGAGTAACCTAATATGTGACATATTCTTATCATATAACACTGCAGGCATAAAAATCTGTTTAACTAAATTATAGATCTAGATTCTAAATAATGAACATTAAATAAAAAAAATGAATATTATTAAAATATTGAAATATACATTCCTAATTAGTACGATCAGTGTAGTTGAAATACGATCTATTATGTAACTGAACATAAGGCATAAAAGCTCGTTAGAGGAAAAGGTGACGTGAAAGATGATACGATGACCATGATTATAAGAAAAACGTTGTAAGAGCATAGAGCGAATAGATGCTAGTAGAATTAATTTCTACGAATTTCTAATGCTAATTTATTCAGAAATACAGAGGAACATACGCTATTTAAGAATAAAAATGTATGAAAATATGAAATTGAATATTAAGAAAATCATCCTTTTTATGACCAAGTCGACAAACAAGCATGTGGACTACGTGGTTTTACATTCAAATATAGACAGAGAAAAGGAATTTGCAGGTAGATAAGAAAGTGTGAACAGAAAGTTTCCGTGTCCACATCCTAAGATTCAGATTATTTGGAAAGGCCATGAGTGGTTGGCGAATTTGCCTTCTCTTGCCTCTCGCCCTTCTAACCCGAATACAGCAATGCGAACACTGCTATTTGGTGATCATAATAGGAGAGAGTGCGATACCGATGCGGACAACTTTTGTATGAAGTCTACCTCTAGTAAGAGGTATGGTATGATGACGTCTAGGTATGTCAGGATAAAAAATAATCTATATGCTATTTTATAATATAGACATAAGTGATGTACTGAATTGCGAACTTGCGAATAAATAAGATGACAAACATTCTATTTTGTAAACAAAAATTTAAATTAGTCATAGAGGGTCATCTCAAGTCATAACAAGACACATGCAATTAAAGCTTCGCAATTTAGTATTCCCCTCAGCCCAACCCTGTTGCAAGTAACCTGAAAGTATTGTGACATTCCTTCCGTATTGCGCTCGTTCTCAACTCTGATAGTCGCCGCCAGCAGTTTTTGCCATCGCCGTCTCTGCGTCAACTTGCAATACATTTCCAACAATAAGCCTTGTATAATGAATTAAAAAGTTTACAACAGATAAATCAAATATTGACAGCAGCTTGAATGTCCTGTCGATATACTTTTTGGTTTGTATTTTTCGAGGTAAATAAAAGAGGTTGAACTTACTGGATCTCATAATCGAAGCCTTACAAGAGTAACGACTTAAGTCAACGTAAATTACAATACAAAAATAGAATCTATAAATGATAAGATAGTGTTACGATTTGATTTTATATTTATTATAGCTACGAACCAGCGATTATAAATGCATATAAAGGTGACAGAAAATATGCAGAGAATCCCAACTGTGTATTCATATAATTATTTACCAGCGATAAACCTATTTTTTCAACGGCATTTACACAGAAAAAACAGATGTTACGTATTAAAATACTTTCCTGACAAAATTTACACAGAAAAAAATGATGTTATGTATTAAAATACTTTCCTAACAAAATTAATTTAAAATCAACAATTGTTTTTTTATTAGATCAGGTCTACAAACAAGAACATAGTCCGCATCATAAAAAATCATCGTTATCATCGCGAAGTAAAGGGTGATTGCGACTGGAATGCTAGCTTGTCCTATATATTTAAGCCATGCCGTTTTCTCTGTTGGTACCCACAGCATTGGCTCTTCATAAGAAGAAATAAATAATTAACTCACACTACATAGAGATATTACATTGCGGTAGCATGTTACGGTTACGCAATGCGGTACCGGCGGAGTAGATTACTTCCTCCCTCTATACCAGGTGTCGTAAGAGACGACTAAAGTACCGGAACCGACAGATGGCGGTATATCCATCCAAAATAACACAAATTAAATACTACAGGGTAGAGAAAGGCAGCAGCATCCTCGTCGTGAAGTTGTGTTCTGAGATTGTTACCACGACTATCCAGCGAGGTAATTATGAGTAAAAATCCTCCTATCTTGGGGAGACCAAAGTCCTACAGTGGACTTTCTATAGCTGATATGATGATGTTACGGTGAAGGATATCAGACAACACAGGTATTACAAATATAATACCTAAATAGATATTTTTAAGATCCCGATTCAGAACAAACACACATTTCCTTCACTTAAATGTGAGGCCTGGATAGGCATCAACCCCACAACCCTTAGCGCAAAAGATAAATACACTACTGAATGCCCCACCGGGCTTGTAATAAATGGGTATTAATAATGAACACGTCAGTTTGTGTGCTCTGACAAAAAAATTTAAATCAATAAATATATTGTTCTGAAAATCTTAATGGCCCGATGCAGAAAACTAAAGGGATGACACCCATCTAGTGGCACAGCATGAAAATAACCTGAAAGATCGACTGATGTGGTTTGTGATAAAATATATTTAAACAATTTTCAAAAAAGAGGATTTCTATACAATTTATTTTAGGATGCCACAATAATGTTATTATAAAACCTGTATGATTTTCAGCTTTTGTGGTGAAAACAATGTTATTTTAAAATTTAGCGTAGGCATAGGTTTTCATTCCCCGAATGCAGAGTTACCACAAGTTAGATTTACATTTTCCACAGGGAAATTTACATATACTTTTTGAAGTCAAAATTTAGTGTAATTAATCTGCTATGAACTTAGTATTATTACCCTGGTGTCGACAGACTAGTATTGAAATAACTCTTATTATCCTATGTTAACCTCATAAGGTTGTCAGGGTCGTCAGTTATTTATGTATATTTAACTTAAGCCTTAATTTAATATGGTCAAAGTATTTATTATCATATCTGCCATCGGATAACGAAAGATTATATTGCTCAGGCGACTAAGCGTTTATGAAAATCCTGATAACAACTTCGTTAGAAAATAAATCTAATTTAGTCTGGATAATTAGCCGCAGTCCACAATTCAACGGCTTAATATTAGTAAAACTGGTACATATATTTTTGAAAATATGTACAAATGTAGAATATTACTGAGTTTGGACACGTTTGTAATATAAAGTATATTTTAAAAAATCGTGTCTTATCATTTACAATTGAGATTTGTCAATTTCACAACATCTCAAACGTATTGACTTATTTATTCCATATATATTAACGCAGTTATAATATCGTATAACATTACCGAGGCGTAACAAAGGTTTCATTAAAAAGATGATCACAGTTATTTCATACTCATAGGTCACTAATGTCAAAATGAATAAAAAAAAAATCAACCCGACTGATTTAATTAAATGGGAATGCTCCAAATATTTAGTCTAAAATTCACTAATAGACCCATACGTCATCCAAACGTACGTCGGCATCGATAAAGATCAACAGATTTATTCGGCCATCGACTCGCCACCGAAATGGAGCTTGTTAAAATATTTGCTATGGATTTATAACTGAACTTCAAAATTTTAATGACTCCTATCGACGCTGAGAAACTTAAATATATTGCTCAAATAAGATTGTGGAGTTGACTTCATCCTGGTTATCATACCTAAATTATGTAAGCGAACCCCGAATATGTTTCTGAGTAGTCTACACACCCAAGTTCTTCAAATCGCCATGGCATTTAATTTGTAGAGTCTAGTACCAGGTTCTTCCATAAATCAGATAATAGACATTTTTAGTACTATGTTGCTATACAGATCACCTGGTTACCTAAGCATATGAAAGCCTGCATTACTGAGGCTGTCACATGTTCGCTATGAACCTTTTAAAATATCGTTTACTTCCGTTTTTAAGAATCACTTCCTTAGGAAAAAAACTCAGCAGAGGAAATAATTTCATACCATTTTGCAGAAGAAAATTCTGCGACTGCTTTTTTTATTTGACAAAGATGATAAATTAGAATACGGTCCGCGTAATCGTAAATCTCACAGCAATTTAAAGACATTTGTATTATCTTGAGGATATCACAAAGGCGGTGCCAACTTGTGACTTGAAGATATTATGGTGCATTATTTAATAAAATTACTGCCTCTCTCACTCTTCAAAACCGAAACACTGAACACTATGTGGCGGAGGAAATATGTAAGAAATAGTGCAGTCAACCTCTAGTGGATGACTATACTGGCGGGTAGTATCCATTAGACAAGTATAATGCGCTAAGAGATGGTTACTACAAATATATCTGCGTGTAAATACTAAAAGTAATTAAATAATACAAATAAACCCATAACATCATGAAACTTGGTCCTGACTCAGTGATTAGTCGCTTAAAACACTTATGTTACGGACACCAGGCAATAGAGGAATCACAGATATAAAACTTAAATACATATTTTTAACACCCAGACACAGGACAAAAATAAATATCATCATATAAACCCATGACCTTTGGCGCACAAGACAGGATCACTACCATCTGCGCCGGTCTACTAAAGTCTAGATTATACAACTAATATGAAGACTGTACTTTTCCAAACGACTACGATACTTTTTAAATAGTCTTGCTGAGTGTCTTGCTCGAGACTAATGATAGAGTAGAGTGACCTGATTCACAAAAAACTATTTCAATAAAATTGCAAATTAAAGTTTAAAAACTCTTATTTCTCACGTATCACTAATGTTATACTCCTAATGTATATTACTTTTATACAATTTTTATAAATAAATGTTTAATTAAATAAATGAATCAATCAAAATTGCAATACACTCCGGCGAGTGAACTCAGTCCAATTGTAGACTAAATTGTGGCGTCTAGATGAGAGGTTCTACTGGTCTGGAAAATAACGTGTACATTAGTGTTCATAAACTATATTCTCTCAAAGACCTTATATCCGTTCTGATATAGAAATTCTATGAAATTGTCAGCTGCAAGATATGTTGTTCCAAGACTCGATGTCCGCATCGACTACAAAATGTTAGACGTGTTTTCAAAGGAATTATTGAGCCGTGAATATCGTAGTAATTTCAATGACATACGCAGTTACAATACAATTCAGGTCATGTTTGTTTTGTCAGATTTTTTAAGTCCATTGAATGCGGTAGTAAACTATTCGTAATAGTTAAATGATACAAAAAATATGTTTAGCACACATATTATATATAAATGGGTAAGTAAAATAAACAAAAAAGATTTGCTAACGTCGTCAGTCAGCTTATGTGATCGGGAATAGGATAACAAAACTAACGTTTAATATTCATGTATTAACATTTTTATTACGATTTACGGCATATTAAGGTGCCGTTAGGTACCGTATAATAGTACCTCAGATGGCGGTATATCCGTCCGAAACAGTGCAGCTAAAATGCACAGTGCGGGGATGGGCATCTTCGTTGCGATAGCTGCTCTCTGAGTTTGTTAACACGCTTACCCAGGCAAGGGGCAAAAAACCTCCTTTCTTGAAGAGACTTATGTCCAGCAGTGGACTCCCAACGGCTGGTATGACAATTTATGTATATCGTACAATATAGATCGTACTGACATGAAATTTTGAGACATTCGGGACCAATTCGTGTCGTAAGCATACATTTTTACCCTGAATGCAGGGTTACCACAAAATAGATTAACATTTTCCACGGGATGTTTTACATATACTTTTAAAAATCGTAAATCAGTGTAATGAACCTGCTATAAACTTAGTTTAAATACCTACATTATTTTGCCGGTAGTCTATAGTATTATAATACGAAACTCAATATCCTCTTCTATTAAATGACGCTTATGATCCAATAAGGTTGTCGGGATCATCGGTCATTTGTGAAATATTTTAATAAAGAAATCTATTCCGACTTCAACTTTGAATAGAAGTCTAAACATGACATAGGCTGGCTCCCATCAGAATCAATTGATCACAGTGGATTTACTGGAATTGAACGAAATTCGATAGTCCTCCTTGTGTTGTGTTTTGCAATTGTCATGAGCTTTACCATGGTTTGTGCGGGATGAACGGGACCGGGAAGGTTGTATGAAATAAAAAAATATGTCGGAAGTGATAGTTGTACATATGCTGGTTGATAATGTATAGGTTCGACATAAAAATGGAATAAAAACTACCACAGTAACGAGATAAAATTTTGCTATATACCGTGTGTCATTATGCTAGTAGGGAATAAGAAAAATACGTGGATCTTAGACCAGATAGTCTTCAATATAGCAACCCTCTGTAGGGGTATGATCAAGTTCAAGATGGACTTACGCCACCCAGAAAAGCAGGGAATAAAAAGACGTTCTTTAAATTCCCATGGAAGCATATTTTTGTTTTTTTTGTATTCACTTAACATCTCATACATTGACCTGACTCCAGGTCGCTAAAAGCACTTGTGTAACGAACGCCAGACAATAGAGGCATCACAAATATAATACTTTAATACATATTTTTAACACACAGACACAGGACAAACACAAATATCATCATATAAATATTTGTCCAGGGTGGGGATCGAACACACGAACGGTCCGTCAATTATAATAGAAATATTTTTGCGGGAAATAGTTTACGCTCATCTATTATATATGTAGCATGCCGAACTT
Organism: Heortia vitessoides; assembly: GCA_020976665.1. Taxonomy (NCBI): domain Eukaryota; kingdom Metazoa; phylum Arthropoda; class Insecta; order Lepidoptera; family Crambidae; genus Heortia; species Heortia vitessoides. The sequence continues at coordinate 4,504,300 of JACJUM010003259.1, read as the reverse complement.
AAGTGCAATAATTTGTCCATTAAAAAAAAAATCCATTTAGTCATCAGAACTAAATTTCGAATTCATTTAATGGTAATAATTACTACCCGAACGTTTCTACCCGAACAAGCATTATGTGGTATTAGTACTCGTATTGCTGCATTTCGGTTTGGCTGAGAGCGAGATGCGTAATTGTTAGCAGTAAGTGATTCTGTTACATATTATACGTAGAATAGGACTGACCGCGCATTAGTTATATACTTGCGGTACCACGAACGACCACAGGTTAACGATCGTGGAACGTAACACATGGAACGTATGCTTGTTAACCATATTAGTGCTCTACAATCTATATCGCTGCATTATCAGACGATCGTCATGGTGACGTGATGCAAAAACAATTGACACAATACCATTTAGACTAGGTACACAACGACTTCTCCTGAAACTTTATAATAATATTATTTCTACAGAAAAACGTAGGCTACATTTTATTCAGATATGATTAGATACACACAAAGCCATGCTCGGCAAATGCCACTACTAAATTTCCCTCCCTTTGGAGGTCTATGTCTAACAGTGGACGTTTTAATAGGTAAAATGATGATACGATGATACTTTTGCGACGTAAAATGGACAATGTCCAACTAATATACACATCATGTCACAATCACCAAAATATTAGCAGTAGGTTATCCAATGCAGGAAAAACGTCAAGTAATTTCCATTAAGGCTATTTATATGCGGTTACCTATTCAAATGACTTGTGGGCTATCGGCGAGCTTAGTTTCTATTTCTTCTTTATGCTGTAGATATTCATTCTATATCTAAAACTGTTTTGATTCATTATTTTGTTACTAGAAACAAAGCACCATACCATACCATTTGATTTAGTACTCACCCAAAACTGAGATAGAGGCTAAATGTGTTCGCTACAAATCACTTGGTATCTTTAGCTCTTTCTACCGATAGATGCCTAACTTTTTAAAGTTTTTACTACAAGAATAACTTTTGCCTTCTTTATTATATTACTAGGCATATTAATACTAAAAATTAGGATATATGCCTGTCTGTCAGTCTGTTACGCCTTAACGTATTAGTCAACAAACTAATTTTGATAAAAAGTGGCCATATCTTCTCGACATACCTCAGTTTCTCAAGTCGAAAGTTTTTGACCAATGTGTGTTACCAGCGATGACCTATGGCAGTGAAACGTGGTCTCTAACCATTAAACTTTTAAGCCAAGATGGACAGACGATCTGACTAAATCGCGCACCGTAGCATTGCGTTGGACACAGGCCGCATACAACCCGTCCTATTGGAAATTACATGGGGGGGCCTATGTCCAGCAGTGGATGTCTTAAGGCTGATTTGATGATGATGATATGGCCTGTTGATAGCATTAACTCTATTTAATAATACATACTCCATTGAATCCCGAAAAACTTATGCGGCGATATAAATTGAAGTCTTGACGGTGACACCAATATACCTATACTATTATGCTTACGGGACATTATTTTTGTATGTGTATTTGTTATGCTTCCACCCATTAAATAGTTTGTGAATAAAATAAATTTTGTGTGGTTAGCTAAAGTCTTAGGAGGAGAACAACAGCTACCTTTTATCCCGAATGTAGTCTTGAGCGGATGCTACATTAAGGCGGATCAGAATGCTAGTAAGCGATAATGTTATGTAGTTTAATATATTTTCGGTTTGAGGAAGGACATTTATAAAATAAATAAAACAAACAAACAATTTCGTGATGTCAATATATTATTATTTTATTCTCATGTATAAATATGTTCTACGACTACAAATAGACTACGACTAAAAATTGGTTTTCCATTACCAATCTACAAATGATTTTGACACATCTAAGTTACAGTACAGTAGTTAAGTACATAAAGTACTTAAATATGATATGAACCAAAAATTCTGACTCTTTCATAACGCTCACCTCGAAGCTAATAAAAAATGTGTAAAATTAATAGTAAATAATGTAATATTTATTTCACAAGAATCATTTTTTAACGTGAAGGAATCATGTCTGTATATATGTACTTGCAGGTATATAATGACGCTTTATTCAGATTTGAAATCAGTCTACAATTTCCCTAGATTCGCACATGCACAATCCTTTACTTACGAGTATATACATAATTTGAAGCAAAAGTGATTAAGACTTTATACGATCAAATGGTACGATAATGTAATTCGTAATTACTTTCGTAATAACCTAATGATAGACCTAATGCTATACAGATGATATTTCCAGCTCCATTGAGGAATTGGTGGGCTTGTTTATTATAGAGCAAATCTGCGGCTGAATGGTTATAATCATCTCCTGAAGCGTGAGCTTATGAGAACGAAATAGGAGCAACATATTACTGATTATAAAATAATAATGTCTAACTGTATTTTTGTACTATAAATTAAAATTTGTTGAATTTGCCTAAATATAGTATATATATTTAGCTATATAGCACCAATCTTTATTACGAACGATATACTTAGCTCTTGAATATGGAAGAACACGGGCAAGTACGCTAGAACTATACAGTAAAGTACAGTCAAGGACTGTAGCAAAAGGTTTCAAATAGGTATTGATTGAGACTAAAATTTAAATAATGAAAATACACATATGTAGTATAATAACGAAACCAATAAATTGTATATCGATATTCGGTCTACCATCTGATAAAGGTTTCCTACAAGCGTGATAATCAATATATATTCTAGCATGGAGGTAACGTTGCCCCAATCTATGAAACATATTATGAGTAGTTTTGTACAGAGCCTCTCTCAATTTATTGGAACGAATATTGCGCTATGAAGCCTGGCAATGGCGATGACTAAAAAGTATCGTAAAAGCTTGTTATTTTTTCCGCTTTAAGTTGTACGTATTAGTGAAATCGCAGATTCTTATTTTTCATATATCTGATATCAAATAAAAGTCTCAAAACTTGTGTTACGATTTTGAGACATCGAAGGAAACATTAAACGTCGTAAAAAAACACAAATGTTTGTTACATAATTTTTAGTCTGGGATGGGGAACAAACTTACGACCGTCGGTGCAGGTGATAGGGGCTATACAGAAATCACTATCAGGCCTGTTAAATATTTTGAAGTAAGTGGAAGGGTATGCTGTACCTGTTAATGACATTTTAATTTATTTATTCTTTTATGTTGTTATTGAGCTTGCAGTGAGCGTTGAATTTTTAGTTCAATACCATAATTTAACACCACTTCTAAACGAAATGATATTACTCAGCAATGATTTATTCAAATTATGAGTACACGTATATATTTATATGACAACTATCTTAAAATACTTAATTGTTAAATAACACAGTTCTATATAGTATGAACTGGAGCCGGTATCGTTTTGGCATTACATCGTAAACTGGTCGAACCATTTAGGTATTTTCAATACGAGAGGCAGTACCACGATATACATACTAACATGCTTAATATACACATTGTTTATTATATAATTAACATACAAATATGGACTAATTAAAATCCTTCTAATAAATCATTTGTACACACTGTATTTTACAATGATTCAATAGAAGATAATTACCAGAGAGTTAAAGATGAAATACATGTGTGATGTGCAAGCTTTAAAGATAATTTCTGATTGACTAGTCTAACCATATGTGGATCTTATTTTTTTGATACTTTATTATAATCAACTTTTTATGGAAATCTCGTATATATTTACGGCACCTTTAGATCAAAACTATTGAAACTCAAAACTATACGTTTGTATAGATCTAAGACTTGAAAATAAATAACAATTTCTGATTCACACATATTCAAGAGAAATATTATTAACAATATACTTTTTTCATGGAACTGGATTGGATTTTAAAATGTATGTAATGTATGGCACTGAAATATGGTCTACTAATAACTTTATAGCCATAGCCTTGCTGTTGAGAGTGAAATGTCCGGAGCCTCATTATGTGCTCGAATCGAAGAATAAAAGTTATGGACGAATCCTATTGGATTATACTGAGTTTAAGTGGCAGTGCATAATGCACTCAACGCCAAAACCGATGACCAAAGGGCCCGTGAATATTTGGAATAATAAAGGTAAAAATCTCATAATATAGGTCAGAAAATCTGACAAGTAGAGTTTAGAAATTGATACCTTATGTATTAGCAATTTTGTTCGTATAGTAAAAAAACGTTTTTTTAGTTACTACAGTTATGATCTATATTTGCGATGTGTTGTTTCGTCAAAAAATTCTCGTTTTGTTGATTCTCAAAAATAAGGTCGTAGTTTTGTTTTTTTTTTAATAACCTCAACGATATAAGAACCATTTCCAGCCGTTAAGCTGGTTAGTTTTCCTTTACCTTTTTCATTTTTGTAGCTGATAGATGATCAGACGGTTATAATTTACCTCTAGTTTGCATTTAAGAGTATCACATCAGGTTAGACTGTCTGAACTAAATTACAGTGGCTTGCTGGTTGCGAGCCGCATACAACAGACATTAGTGGTATAAATTCAGAAAAGGTATAATACATTTTGAAATTATTTCTTAATTGATAATAACACCTCTTCAAGACTGATTTCATATGCGACCTACTTTGATTTTTTACATGTCTATTACAAAACTCCTTCGTTGATGGGAACTCGAATATTTAAAATATTAATATCGAACTTAGTGGAAGCAGCAACCACTTACACCAAACATTCTGACATTACATCTTTACCCTTAACGAGTATTGCCACAAGGTAGAAAATTGAAATATTAACCTAGAAAATGTAGAGAAAGGCTTTCGCTTCGCTTTTTTATAAGTACGTCGCGTTTAAAATCCGCCGAGAAGTGGAGTTATATTTATTAGCAGTGAAACCAAAAATACAGAAAAATATTACAAGTTATTAAATTAATAATAGATTTGAATTTAACAACTAAGGTGCTTATATTTTAATTAAGAAAACATTATTATATTCTTACTGGCATTCTATATACAAGGATATACCCAACAGAGAACAGACATTTTTTTTCCACCCGTCTTCCTTAAATTACACTCATTTGCAAAAAAACGGGCACCTAAGCAATGAACCATTTCAAATGTTACTATTGGTTTGTTTGATAATTATAGGTAGTTTTACTTTCACAATTTTGTAAATTAATGAGCTAATAATCGTTTTTGTCAGTATTATCATTAAATTTTGAAAAATTAACTTTTTAAAAATTAAGAAGTAAAAGTTGACGAAGATTTTTGTTTGTTTTTTCTTTAATAAAGTAAAAGCAGATAAATGTTTAGTATCGAGTGTGACCCCCTCTAGCTGAAATCACAGTTTGAATTCGTCTGGGTATGCTAGCGAGGATATCTCAGATACTTGCTTGCGGAATACGTTCCCACTCCACGGTAATCATATTCTTCAGCTCTCTGATGGTCTGCGGAGCCGGTTGTACTGATCTCACGCGTCGTTTCAGAACGTCCCAGGCATGTTCTATAGGGTTGAGGTCGGGACTTTGAGCTGGACAATCCAAACGACGAATGCCCACCTCTTACACATACGCTTCCATATCGCCAGACTGGTGGGCGCGAGCGTTGTCGTCCATAAAAATTAAGTCTTCGCCTAAAGCGGCCAATGCGGGTTGTGCATGAGGAATTAGAACTTCCGTTATGTATCGATGTCCAGTCAGTGAGCCGTTTTTAATCAAGACTAACTCTGTACGTTCCATTGAATTTATTCCTGCCCAAAACATAACAGAGCCCCCGGCCCATACCGTCGAGCGACTCACACTTAGCCTCTTCGAGCTGCAACTCTCTTCGAGCTGCGCAATAATTTTGGTAGCTTTTACCACTTTCTCTAACATTATTGAGACAGCTAAACAGCAATAAATGAAGCTTTGACAATTAAGAATATGAAATAAATTCATAAATATTTACTAAAAATTATGAAAACCAATATTATCTTTTGGAACTCCGCACCAAAAATGTAGGATAAAAAATGGTTTTCTGTAAAAACGAGCATCAAACGAAAATTTGAATTTAGAACGTACTGTTTTAAACACCACGGCATTTTTAAAACTGGCCAGTAACATGTACAAATGATTGAAATCATTTCGGTACCATATTTTTTTATATAAGAATTAAAATCAACACCGCCCGTTTTTTGCAAATGAATGTATTTTCTTCAATTAACAATTTCGTGATACAATTTACACCGATCTACATATACAAACATACTTATGAGTAAATTCCAATACACGCCTACTAAATAATATTGTAATAATAAATATAGTTCAGCCTAATTACGTAAATGTATAACGGTCTGCACTTAATTGCCAAAACAAAATAATGTTCGTTTAATGCATTAAGCGACATTATAAATGATTTTTAGGTGGTATAATAGGTACGACACAATTTGTTTTCACGATCGTTGGTTAAGAAACTTGTGTCGACTCGCAGTCGATATCATTCGGTATGATGTAACGATTCGTGCGAAACAACAGTGATAACAATTCGTATCGTGCTCAGGGCACACCATCAGTTTCACTAAGAAAAAAGGAACAATATATTAATATTTAAGTGTCTTACATTAGGTGTTCTAACACATTAGCAGGTCAATTATGCTGACTAGTATCACTTTATATACAATTAATATCTTATGTCGAAAAGATTGTTTTAATCATTATACATTTTAAATATTATGTATGTGCTATACAATGCCTTTCAATGACATATATTGCATAGAACGGTGCGTTTATCATACACGGTTGACCTACGAATTTTATTTTTTGATTTCCCAGTCTACGACTAAGATTTCTCGTAATCTTGCCAATCTATCATACTTGGTAATGTTTTATTGAACAATGAATTAACTCTACTACTATTTCTAGTGCAATACAAAAGATTTATACCAATTTAGGCACTGAAACAAAAGTCTGTTAGATATGGCAGTGTTTAGATGCTCCTCTGCCTTATTCATACGCAAACTATGTAAGAGTTCAACTCGCCAAGGTCCTAATGCTTATTAATAGTAAGACTAGAATCTCGTTTGAACTGCAACATCCGATAATAAGCAATATCTAGAACTCAGTGAAGGATATTAAAGTTTATTATCGATATCGATATTTAGCTTCAAGTAAGCTTGGTATGAGACCGAGTCATTGTGGGGCATTTTGAGGTGTCATTTTAACCATATTTTTATAGGAACAAATCGTTTTACCCGAATATATATATATTTATATTTTTTTTTTGATTGAACGTTTTTTTCATACTGAACAAGTTATTAATTTGAATCAAGTATGCTCAAATCAAATATCTGATACAAAATAATATCATCAACTGAAATAAAATGGTTGTTGGATTCGGATAGAACTGCGACTACAGCGCACGAGCCAAGCGAGCGAAGCGAGCATCCTTCGGCAGCGTCCGGCAAGTGCCAGATCCGAAATGTAATATGTATATGTAATATGTAAAGTTGAAATATTACTAAAGTTTTGTCTAGTAAAAACTAGTTTAAACTGATATTTGGTTTGAGCATTATTTAATTCTCATAATAACGAAGGCATACATTTAAAACTAGTTTCTGATTAGGAATGAACGCGTTCTATCTAAAAACTAGTTAAATATAAACATTTTAAATTTCAATGTCCTCTAAAGAAATAAAAATTCAATAGATTTCCTTATTTATAAATCAATTTTTATGTTACAATTAAAAGATAACCTCGAGAAACTTCGCCAGTCCAGGACAAATTTAAAAATTTACGAATTTCCATTTCAGATTCACAAAAACTTACATAAATTTGAGTTCAAAAGTAACCTTTTTCAGAATTGATTACATTTATATTGTACGCTATAGCTATATTTAATATTCTAATATCTACTTCATCTAACTTTATTTTGGCAATGAGGAACGATAATATCAATATAAATGCCAAATGAATGAAACTCATACGTTATACAAATTATAATGGCTTTAGTAACTTGTGCCCAAGGATTAATAACCACTTCAATATAGTAAAAAAAAATACTTTTATCACTTGGTTTGATAAGTAGTAAGAAATATGCGTTTTTTAAGGAAGCACAGTAGCTAATATATGTAACTGGATCTTTTAAAATACAGCAAAATGTGTGAAAGTTTCGATTTATTCGAGTTAGTAGATTTTTTAATAATTTGTTCGGTAGTGCATAAGTTATATAATTGGTTAAAGTGATTGACAAATCTTTGTTTGTAATTATACTCCGATCATTCTTAATTATTCTATAGATTGCACTCGTCCCTACATTTTGTTACACAATGTTTTTGAAATGCCTTTTATAATATTAATTATTATAAACCGTAGTCAGACTATGTATGCTTAAAGAAAATAAATAGGAAATTGTCTTAATGTCACATACACTTTGTGATTTAAACAATCAGTAAATTGCTATGGAAAGCAAACTGATCCACCAGGAACGTTTTCCTGCAATCGGCAAAAAGATAAAGACTTCATCGTTACATCGTACCCATTCTTTATTTTCCTTCATATTACAGACTTGAGCTGTCAACAGAGTTGTATTGACTGTCGCTTTACCTTGGTCATTTTTATTCAAGCAATAACAATTGAATAAAATGCAATACTGCCTTAAATTATACATTACCGATGTTTCAGTATTTTCGAAACATTTGACTTTTATTTAAGTACAAAGTATACGTGTATATACATATATATACATATTTAAAAGAAAAACGTAAATATTACTTGATAACTCTTAAGTTACCTAATTAGTGGCCTCCAATTAACTAATTTATTGTACCCACCTCTTTGGTAATAGGTTCACAGTAAATTGAAAAAGCACTCATCCACTGTTCATCTATGAAAACTGTTTCGAGTGATCCAGTCTGAACAGACTGAATAAACCCAATTCAGTTTTTAACATCGTAATGAATGGAAAGCCGATAAAAATACGCACATTGAGTGTATCCGGATGCGAAAGGAAGAATAAAACTAACAATCTCGATATCTACAAGCGGAGTAAACCTTTTTAAGGTAATTTTCAAATAAAACCAGCCTTTTTATTTTCATTTTATCGGTATTTTTTGTCATTATTAAGATTACTCCTATCAGTGTTCGTAGTTTAGTTATCAGGCAAACGGGTTCTTTTTTAGCCTCAATAGTGAAACCTCTTTACAATTGAGGCAAGACAAGGCAAGAGAAAAATACATTACATTACTTTGATGCAATATCTGCTACTCGACATTTTTCATTTAATCGTATCCTATATTGGAATTAAAACTTGAGTGAGCCACATAAAATTTACCTACCTAGAAAATATCTTCTTAAAAGAAGTTTGGATATGGTATTCTTAAATTAGATCAAATTAGCAACAGTCTGTCAAATCAAAGCCTGAGTCACTAAAAAAAAAGTTTTGGAAAAAAAAATAACATTCAGTTCATTATTTAATTTGTTGTGATCTACATAAGTTTATATTTAAATAAAAATTACTTTTGTTCCATTTATTTAACTTAGATTTATCTTTTTAAAGATTCAGTACGAACGTTTCGGCAACAATTCGAGTGAACGGTGGGAATGTTTTAATTGTTTTTAGTATTATAACATTATGTATGTGACATTAATGATATTTATTGTGACACTTATACCGGGTCTGTATCTTTGCTTAAATATTTTAAATGACATACGACACAATTAGTGAAAAAATTCCCGATTCAAACACATTATTCAATATAGTCGTAATACTTTTACTTGCCATGATAAATGCCTCTACACTTCCCCCTTGAAAGTGCAGGCCGCGTGTCAGTACAGTTCGTTAAAAGACATCGGGTGGGGATGGGGGGTGGTGACACGCATATCGTCGATCATAGGTTCGGTGAGCAGCATGGTGTTGGCTCCCATGTTCGTCACGGCACTGACTATGGCACCATTCCCAGAATGTCCAGGATTTCCATTGGACTCCTGCCTCATAATATTACGCCGCCACTTTGCGCGGGCATTCTGGAACCAAACCTATGAGGAGATAGAAAAAACATATTGTTATTTTCTTGTGTGACTTAAGGAAAGTTTTTTGCGTAAATACATAATAAGATGATATTTTATTTATTTATTTTTAAGATTATACGGATAAGAACATTTCCGTAACACTATCTGCACAAGTTTTAAGGTAAAACTAAAGATATTTAAGGTGGTGGCAGTATATTGTTTAAAGATATTGAAATGCATACCTGCAAAACTCTCTTAGAAAGGCCAGTCTTCTGAGCCAGTTGTTTTAAGTCCTTCGCGTCGGGATTCTGATTTATGGCAAAGTACGATTTCATGGTACGAAGCTGATGATGCTTGAAGCTGGTCCGCATCCTTTTGGTACGCTGTGTGTGGCTAGACACGCTCCCAGGAGAGGCCACGGATGACTCGTAGGCTAAAGACTCCATAGACGATGACAGATCGCCACGATGTAGAATTTCTGGAACAAAGATATTGATAACAATTTTCATTGTATCATGTTGTATAATTACTTAAGAAAAGTTACAAATCAATATTGATTTGACGGGCTCGATAGCGCAGATGGTAGTGATTCTATCTTGTGCACCCAGGGTCCCAGGTTCAATTTCCACACTGAGCTAATATTTATATGATGATATTTGTGTTTGTTCTATCTGGGTGTAATGTGTATGTATTTAATTAGAATATTTGTGATTCCTCAATTATCTGACGTCTGTAACACAAGCGACTTACCACGGAGTCAATTTATAAGATGTTGTGGGAGAATAATATATATATCTATATATATATTTATACATATATGTTGTAAAGATCTTGTAATATTCTATGGGAAGAAATAATCTATGAGTTACAGTAAAGTGTTAGTATCGCAAGTTTTTTAAATTTTGATGCCTGTTATTTGTTAATTGTCAAATCACTAAACCGGTGAAAGAAAGCAGTAGTTTCTAGTTAAGTGTCTTATTTACCTATTTTCTTTTTTTTCATGATTTATGTTGTTACTTTTTATGATCAAAGTTCTGAAATAATTTCTAGACAAATACTAACGTAATGCTGGGCGGACATCTAAAAAAAGAAGTTGGAATTTTTTTCTAAACCAGTTATTTCCTGAAATCGAATAGTTCTTAGTATAATAAAGTTTTATGTGTAGTTTAATTTTACCACCAAGTAAATGATCGCTTTAAACAAATATTATTACACTGTCGACCCAAGCTGGGCCAGTGGGACCCCCCGGTGATTCCCTGCTACATTATTAAGAAACTACATGTTTTTTAATTAATCGCCTAGATCAGGAATCTTGCTTGGAACGCGTTTAATAACAACAATTTACAATTGTACTAAAATTTTATAATGCTAATTTTTTATACGGTTATTATATATATAAGAAAATTTATGTTCAACCATTTTCCAGCTGCTTTATTTGTTTTAATCTAAATGTGGAATCTAATAGGGTCTTGAAACATGATTATACAAGTAACAAAAATAGTTAAGTCTTTTTTCTTACGCCAAAGAAACTAAATGCTACATATAAAATATGTTCTTTGTTTTTGAAAGGATTTTTGTGGTTTTAGTGTCACATAGCTGTAAAGCCTGACACAAGAAATATTTTAGATATGTAAGTAATATCTCTGTTGGTTTTCGTACGAAAAAGTTCTCATAAAATTACAGTAAAAAAAAAACAAAATCAAGATTAGATCGGTTCTTCCTAAAATATAGTCATAAACTATTGCCGATAAACGTTCGCCGCCAATAAATAGCACGGTAAGATCTCAGCATCCGCGCTGAGCCTTAATTTGCGTAATCAGTTTCTTGTAAATCTCAAATCTGAAAATGCATCCGCGTGACGAAGCCACATCCGACTTTTTCAAAATAGCTTAGGAAACCTCTATTGTTTTGTATCTTTGGATCCTGTGGCTTCAACCACAATTGCGCTTCTCCTAATAAGAGGAAGTCCGGGGCTCTGAGTTAGTGAAGTGAGACTCGAGAAAGGGCTTTGACGCGATTTTTTAATGAGCAATGGATTTGAGATCTCGATTCAGTAAGTCGAAGTATTTATGGCCAATCTTAGAGTCATCAATTCAGTCATAATTACAAATCTAGAATTTCCTATATTAAAAATTATTGATTTTTAGAATTATTTATTCAATAGGTTAGTAATAAATATTTTAATTTTGAGTTACCAACATAATTGTTTAAAAAATTGGTGCAAATCTTCTTAAATTTATCCCTTCAAATGAAAGGTAAAGTCTGAACTCAAGTGTACTACTGTAACTAAGTATACCGTAAGCGACTAATTTCAATTGTTTTAAACGTTGATTTACATATAAAATTGAATGTAAGTTAAAAGTTTTAACATCAAACGTCCAACAAATCCACGGTACTCAATTATTTCTAGAACCAATTAAATAATTACAAGCGTGCATTAAATTACAAGCAAATTTTATTGTATTGCTATGTGAAATGTGAGTGTTAGGGTTATTAAAAATATGTCTCAGAGTTGAGACGGGTGCCTACAAATTTACCATTTGGCTTAACAACAGTAGATCGTATATCGTAATTGAATCTGTCCATCCACCTCTTTATCATTTTAAAAGTCAACTAAACCACCTATTATAACGAAATTAATTTACCCAATGTTTCTTGAAATCCAGATAATACAATACACCTCTAACAAAAAACAATAAATAATAAATACAGAAATGAGGGAATTCTGCTTATACGAGTGGGGCCACTTACATGGATGTCAAAACAAATAACATACTATGATGGATGTACCGATAATTGGACATATTTTTTGATCTAAGTGATACAGTATAATGGACGAGCCGAGCATAAAAAATGCGGTCACGGGATTGGAAACTTTACGCCGCCGCGTTAAAGCGCAGTGGCATATATACATTTCTTACACAAAGTTTATTAATTTCTCGCCCCGCACCTAACTTGGGTGGTTCGCCGGTTTTTAAGGCTACCGATGCAAAACGGACTAATTATTAAATTCATAATTAAATATATTAGACGGGTGGAATGATTTAGCGAGGGCTGTTGGAGTCAATTATTTTTTTTTTCCTGTTACTTTTCTGTTGGCCGGTGTGCGTTTTGGGACTTCCTATTGTTAAATAAGTGTTGTGTTAGATGGACATCGTGTTAAGGAATAAAATCCAGCAATTTTGACAGACGTTTGTCAGTTTATATTACATTAATTGAATGATGGTGTTAGTTTCCCTATGCCGTTATATTGAAATAAGAAATAAGTTATGTATTTAAAAATAACATTGAATGTTAATGAAGCATTATTTGCTTACATGCAATACTTTGAATAATATTACTGACATATTTTAACGTTAATTCTCTGACTAGGAACGTAACGTAGGGAAAACTCCTTAATAAATTTGTCAAGTTATTGAATGATATCATAAATATAGTATTCTATAACATAATTATTTATATCCAGACTGCTAAAAAAAGGCCAAGAATAGTTAATGTCCCATATATGTGTGAGATTTACATCACCCTCTTCGCATAACTCGATAATGCGCTTGCATTATCGAGTTATGCGAAAATTATGACAATAAAATAGTGTTAAACTCATTTCTCTTACAAAACGATGATAGTTTCATAACTAGTTCTGACATGATTATTTCATATTCAAATTTCAAGAGTGATTCAGCCGTCAATTCTACAAGATACCAACTGAACTGTTATTCTGTAACATCTGTCTGAAATAATAATACAAAAATAAAATTATAGCTTTTAAAATAAAATAAATATCCATCATTTGAGACAACGAAAAAAATGAAATGTAAAAGATGAATGCCTTAAATTCAATTTAATCTCAATTCAACATTTTTTTATTTATGATTTTGTAACCACTTACAATAAAATTGTTACAAAATAGTTGACCTTTTTGGTCTACGCTGACAGACGCACTGATAGATTACGAAACACAATTAGCACCTTCATTTGCATGGAAACTTGAGTATTTAAAATTTAAATTTGAATATCGATCTTAGTAGAGAACATAAAAACTTAGTAACACTTTAGGACGACTTCCGCAAGGTAACCGTTAAAATGAAATGTAAAAAAATAATAAACAGAGTTAAAATACATTAAAATTTGATTAAATTAATCAATATAAACGCAGAAATATAATAAAAAATTGTACTACTGCAACAAATAAACCTACTTATTTGTTTGAAGTGTTATTAAGTCCAATTTCAAGAACGCCTCAACTTTTAATTGGTTAGCAATAAACTGGTGCATTTACTATATATTGGAAATAACTTATGGCTGTATGTCTGCAAAAGAAAACAGAAGTAAATCTTACATACATATTCTCCTGAAAGGAACAAGCACCCCATGCTTTCTTAGTTCTGGTTGAATTTTCTACATAATTCTGTAATATCCAGTTTGAGATACATATACAGTTTTAAATCCAATCATTATTTACTGCTTAATATAAATTTCATTTCATGATCATCATATCATCCATTGGATGTCCACTGCTCGACAAAGGCGTCCTCAAGAAATGGCGAACTTAACTCGTAACTGGCGAATGAGATACCGCCATCTGTCGGTTCTGGTACCTTAATCGCCTTTTACGATACCTAGTATAATAGGAGATACTATTCTACTCTGCTTTTACTACCCTATTTACTTTTTAATATGATCTTCGTATATATATATAAGCAATTTAAATATATAAAACTATGTTTGTAATGTATGGTGAGGTAGTATAGTACCTCCTAGTACCGACCTAGTAGAATAGTACCTCCTTCTGTACCAGATATCTTAAGGGGCGACTTAGGCGACGTATCATATATACATCCGAATTAGTGTAGCTTAAATACACAGGGTGGGGATGGGCAGCAGCAACCTCGTCGCGAAACCTTCGCTCTGCGATTGCCGCGCTAAGCAAGCGTGTTTTGGCAAGCTCCCCCTTACTTGGAGAAGCCTAAAACCAGCAGTGGACCTCCAATGGCTGTTATGATGGCGACAATTATGATTTTTATTGTTGTTTGACAATCAGACAATAAAGTAATTCAGTTCATCATATTATTAAAGCTATTAGACCTATCTGCACACAATAAAAAAAAATCAGATAGCACGATAATATTATCTGGATTTTTATAGTAAATAAACTTGATTTAACTTAATATCTACAGCAGCCTAAAGCTTATTTGGGCCTACGTCGCTAGATATACCAAAATACACATTTGGGTACACCTTTTGACGCTTATCATATTAATCGATTGGAATAAGTCTATAACCTACAGTTCGTCTCTGGATCTCTTCATTTTAGATTCAAGTACTGCTCTCTTCATAGCTTGTCTGGCTAAAATGAGTTGGTTAATTAGGCCCACATTGAGTGTAATGTGTGTTAAATATAAACGTAAAGATATTTGTCATTTGTTTTTCAATGAAAGTATGACTTCCCATAATGCTTGGAATCTTCATTAGAAAGTAGGTGTTCATGAAGCACCGATATAACAATTTTATGAACTCACTATAATCTTCGTGCCCGACTATAAAACATAGTTTATCAATATCCCCGCTCCGGTGCCGGGTGAATAAATAGTTGCCTAATAAAACTGACGAGTTTGTGTCTGACAATTTTAATGTTTTATTTTATAGGGAGAATTAACATGTTACTGGTTTTACATTTACGCTTTTTTTCACTTTTGAGACGCGGTAATAAAGCATGTGGGTTGTAAAGACTTCGATATTAACGATTGGCTGTAAAAAAAATAAAGAAGCCACGCGGGAGTGCGTACATATTTTGTTTGATACGCGCCGTGTTAGATTGGCCTAAGCGATCGAAGACAATTGTGTTAGCCGACTAGTTTTTAATTTGTCAACAGTATACAGAAAATCACAATTATTATATATAAGACAGCTGTGATTTACCGGCAGAGTAGATTAGTACCTCCCTTTGTGCACGCGTGGTAAACGGTGATTTAGTTACCGGAACCGACAGATGGCGGTATATTAATCCGAAACAATACAGCTGATATGCACAGGACGTGGTTGGGCACCAGCGTCGCTGTCGCAGAAGTCGTGCTCTGCGATTGCCAACACAAGCTTGCCCAGTGCGGTAAATATGGGCAGGCTATTGTCCAGAAGTGAACAGGACTGAACGGTAGATATAATGAAAATGATGGTTTTATAAAATGGTTAATTTTTAACTGCAAAGGAATTGCAAACTAGTAAGGCGTTCAAGAATCATATAACTCATAAATTAGAATATGAAATTTGTAAAAAATTATACAAAATAAGATTTAAATTTAATAGTACATTTATTTCTTGGTTTGGCAAATAGGAAACTTTATTTCGCAATAATTAAAGTTAATATATATTGAATTGATCATTATAGTTAGTATTTATATATACCTGCGAATAAAAACCACATAAACCATAAAAATAGGAACATGCTAATGCTCTTAATTAATTACAGTTAAATATAAGCTTATATGTTTATAACAAACTAATATTATCCCGATTATCCGTTATAACTCCTTTCATAGGACTATAAACTATACCCAGCATATAGCTTGCTATATTTATCTTATAAATACTTCTCGATCCTGGTGATCCCTTACATACCGGGTCCTGACAATTACCAACATACCAAAAAAATATATCCAATTTAGGCGCAGTCGTTGTACACTTATTAGCACACATTCATTTCCACTGTTCAGTTTTATTTATATATTAAGAAGTGAGGCGAAATATCTTTGTATATATATTATAAATATAAAGATAAACTGGCTGACCGGCATATCAACGCAGGGCCTAAATTATAACGGTTAATACTTGGAATTTTGCACAGAGGTTCCTTTTATAGCAGGAAAGCACTAAGATAGAATTGTTTAAATTGTACGCCCTAAAAGTGTAATACTAGAATGTAAAGTTAATACGAAATTGTTTTTCAAGTTATACTAATAAAATTAGTATAAAAAGATTGTTAATTAAAAGTCATGAAACACGTGTAAGATATTTTTTAACAATCATCCCCTAAGGAGGTAAAAGGGGAGAGCAAATTTGGTTTTAAAGTTCTATAACACAATGTGGGTGAAGCCGCCAGGCGCTGCTAGTGTATACTTACCTTATTTAAGGAAATTGTGTGAAAGCATAAACGTGAAATTTAACATAGTTCAAGTTAACGTGAAGAAGATGTAGCTTTTTATTCTATACTAAATTCACTTTAAATACATTAAACTCATTAAAATATATTAAAAACACTTCGGTTTGAATTAATGTCATTCAAGTCATTCATTCAATGAATGACCTAATTGGATATATGTATGAGTATGTACTTATACATATGTCATATATATGTCACATATGTCATGAAATTGTTCCTATAGGTTGACAATCAAATGGTAAGAGACTAGTCTTCCACAATAAATATATATTTTTTATTAAGTGTGTTTATTGTGAAAAATAAATATACTTATGTTATATGTTTATGATATAACTGAAGGGATCATTAATTGTTAATAAAATATCAAGCAAATTATGGAGAAGGTTTTACAAAATTTATAAAGTTATGATCGAATATCAACCACACTGGAAACGCTACCTCTTATGACTTATATGTGAAGCAATAAACGAATTTCGGAGGAGGCTCTATCCGATAGCGCTCGGATGAAAGCCTGTCCTCACTACCGCAGTACAACAACGAGACGGATAGTCCAGCGACAACTTAATAGCTACTACTAAACAGGGAAATTTTATAACCTTTAAAAGTAGAGATCGAATCGCATCAGAAATAGGTGATTTGAGACACGCTCTGTAATTTCTGAAGCATTGCAGAACAATTGCTGTTTCAGTTACGAGGGTAAAATGACTGGGTTCACATAACGTTCAAAATGCTGGCAACGGGAGTTCTTTGTGATCAAACGAGTGTTTGTAAGCTTCGGTGACGTTTTCCATTCGGGGTACGATGATATTATTGCTGGTAACTTCACTGATATTACGGAGGGAAAAGATTTGTGCTTTTGTTTGTAACGATCAGGCTGACAAACATTAAAATACCGATGTTTGAAAACTTATCACTAATAGAAAGGTACTTAATTCCAATTATTTTGATAATTTTTTTTTTCACCTATAATGAAAACATTAGAACGGAATTTACATTTTTGCACGTTTGTAGCAAATAGGTTCACTTATAAAAAGTTACATTATCAACATAAGCTATGTTTTTCTCCATAATTAAAATAAAATTATGCAGGTGAAACAACAGTGATGCTAATATCGCAAACAGGGTATTAGTATAACAAAGTCCCTTGATCACAAACCTGAGGATAATGATATCCGAGCGATAACACGTGCGTGTTTAACCGACAGTGAATATCATTGCGCGGGCCGTATGCAATTTTGCCGTCGTTGTTGTTTAAAAAAATAGCTTAATTTAAATATGTCAGACAGAGGTACGCTGGTATTCAGTGGCACAGTAAACATTCTATTTATAAGCGAATGTTCTCAGGTTTTATTACTTTCAAGGGATAAAGTAGAAACCGATGAGAAGCAAGGTGCAATGCTACCTAGCTTAGAAGCATTCAAGCCTACTTATTGAAAATAAAATAAATAGGTAATCCACACAACATCTCATACGTTGACCTGTCTCTGTGGTACGGATTTAAGATAACGGAGGAATTACAAAAATAAACCTTAATATATATATATATATATATATATATATATATATATTATACCCATAGATATAACAAATAGAAAATATCATAAAAATATTTGTACGTCATACAAGATAGAATTGCGGCACTACAATTTACGCCACCAGACCCGTAGAATAACTTGTGGTGGCCTATATCTATCGTGGACGTCCAAAAGATGTATGTAGATTTGATTCTTACTTAATATAACTCATGAATTTTAGTTGAATGCACCGCCATTTTGGTTTTAGTATCTCTGTGACAGGCTTTATAACGTTTTAATTTTAAATGCGCTGTACCGACCGCAAAATGCATAAAGTTATTTAGAAAGAGATTTCCGTACCTTTTTTTGTATTTTCAATTTATCAACAAGCATCCAACTAATCTTCATGGGATAATTAAAGTTATTAAGACATGTGACAACATAGATCCAGGCTTGCATGACTATTATATTAAAACTATCTAATGCTAGTAAATAACTTGAACATTTCTCGCAACCCTGTTGTTTAATAAAATTAAACTAGCCAAAAATTAACTAAAATTTTAGCTTACTGTGTTCAGTTTGTACAATTTAAGGTCGCAATATTTTTTTGATTAAGAGAGGACAACATCTATCTAGTTAGCTAGCATTATATATTTTTCCTTAGACCAGTGTATGTTCTGTTAGAACTAAATCCATCAGCAGTACCATTAATATTTCTTATTTAATTTATAATACTTAGTCCGATAAAAAAATATCTCAAATTCTTAAACCAAAAATATGCTTCTAAACTCATAAAGTTAACTAATTAATTATAACTAGATTCTAAACTGTACAAAAGTACTGTACTACTTTTTTATATCTTGTTACTATTAAGTATATATATATTATTATTAAGTCGGCAAACAAAGTAAGTAATACATAAGTTTTACCGTAGAGAAATGACGGTAATTCTTTTGCAAGAATCAATTGCACACAGACAATCTTATTGCACATAGATATTTTCACTATACCCGGTATTAATACCTCTTTAACCGTTTAAACTGGGTCACGGGGTCTTGTCTACCGCCAAAAGTAAGTGCTTACTGATATGAACAGGCAAAAAGAGTAGGGCATAATATACTCAGACTAGTTGCATATATAAAACTTGGCATACAATGGCCCATTGTTAATTTTGTCAAAAACTTTGTCAAGACAATTCCTGAGAAATAAACATATTATTCATCAAGAAATTTTGACTTTGAAAATTTCTATAAACATTCATACACTATACCATTTATTAGATTAAATTTAAATATTGTGAAATATTACTTCTTGGTCACTGGAATTACCTTAGCCTAATAGAAAAAAAAACAATAATTTATGGCACACAGAAGCTACGACAGAAACATTCCTAGCATTCATTCCTTGCGTTCTTGTTCAATTAGATACTCTGTTTTTTATTTAACCTTACCCTAACACTTGTAGTATTTCTACGGTTAATTAAAAATGGCTTTAATTCAGCTATTTCATGCCCATTCAGTGGTGATGATTGTATCGAGTCTCAGTTTCCTTGTTAATTGCTGAAATATTTTGTATAGTTGTAGAAGTTAGCACCGCATATTTGATAGTTCAATTTGACTTCGATAATACTGAAGAAAAAATATACTCTCTAAATCATTTCAATATATATTGACCTGACGTCGAGATAAGCAGGTCAAAGCGACTGTGTCACAGATATTTGTCATCATCTTTATACCAGCCATTGACAATCGACAATTGCTGTACATAGGCCTCCCCAAGAAAAAGGGAAAGTTGCCTATAATTCCGCGATGGGCAAGCCAACACGCTTGCCGTACGTAGCTTTGAAGACGGGGATGCTGCTGCCTATCCCCACCCTGTGCATTTTAGCTGTACCGTTTTGGATGGATGTACCGCTATCTGTCGGTTCTGGGACATTAGCCGCCTTTTACGACACCTGGTACAGGGGAAGGTACTATTCAACTCTGCCGGTACCTCACGGTTAATAGATATTACAATTGTGAAATTTAAGATATCATATATCACCCAGACACAGAATAAACAAAAATGATTGTCCAGAGTGGTGATTAAACCCACACCCCATGGCGCAAAAGATAGGCACTGACGAATGCGCCATCGGGCAAATATACTCAGATGTATGTAGGACCGCATTTCTCACCTCTTATCTTTTATATAGGGACATTAAAAATATGAATTTATTAAAGTGAAATATTTTACAATTGTACAAAAACCAGCAGACCAGAAGACATTATTTTTAATGAACCATGATTGACACCAACCAACCGTATCTTATAACTACAACAAAAAGCAATAAACTCTCCAAGATATCCCTACGTGTTGAGGACTAAATGCCCATTAACCTACTTATAAAGACACAAAAAAATAATCTTGGTACTAATTAAAAAACAAACGTTGTTTAAAAAAAGGCCGCCAAAGATGTCCGGAGAGATTATCGGAAACAAAAGACTAATAACAATAAACAATAATAACAGCTAAACAATTCTAACCGCAAACAAAAAACTCTAAATGAGGGAGAGCATCACCTGTCTCTATTGACGTTTTGAAAATTATGACTTTTATTATAAATGGAGTACGGTTCAATTTACTGCATAATGGGTGTACCTGCTATTCAGTTCCGCATTTAGTCTAAAATCTAAACTGAGAAAAATAATTGTCGCTAATAAACGAATATATTGCGAACGACCGACCGATGAAATAAGATCTAGGTTAAATTGACGCTTGTATTTCCTTTCTAATAATATATTTTAATATTGAAAGTATTTAATCCAGTAATTAATCCTTACGTCTTAGAGGACAAAGAAATTATCCCGTACTTTAGGCCTTATTAGCTAACTTAAAAAAGCCCAAAGTCTAGAGAGATCCAATAGGATCCGTAAAAGATGCAAAGTTACTGATATAGTCACTGATATAGTTATTGATATAGTCACTGATATAGTTACTGATATAGTCACTGATATTGTTACTGATGTAGTCACTGATATAGTTACTGATATAGCCACTGATATAGTTACTGATATAGTTACTGATATAATAACGATATAGTTACTGAATGATAAATAAGTTGAAGTGGCAGTCAGCAGACAGACCAGTGAACTAATAGAGCAGAGATTTCTAAAATGGACACCACGAACCAGCAAGCGTAGCGTTGGATGTTTATCCACAAGTTAGTCAGACGATCTAACTAAAAACGCAGGCTGCAATCATCCGGTCTTGTTGGAAATCGCTTGCAGGGGCCTATAATCAGCAAGTGGTCCTCCTACGTTGTAAAATCTATGGCCGTACTTAGTCAACTGTAATTTTTCATTTTGCGATAAACAAACGAACTGTCTAGAACCAAAACGCGCTGGATTCAGGCCGCATACAAGGTGCAATATTAATTAGTTGGAGCAATTTTTTTTTTGTAGTGTGCAAGAATCCTCCTATCATGGGCAGGCCTATGACCAACAGTGGATTTCCTATAGCGCATATGATGATGGTGACATATGAATTCATAGAGGCATTTTCAAGTGACTCAATTTTTTTACTTATTAGCTATGCCCGCGTTAATTTGAAGAATAATATTGTGTGTACCTACTCTGCTCTGGATAGGCGTAGCGTGATCTTATATTCTCCTTAAAGATAGCCCTCAAAGATGTTTTTAATCAGTTCTAAGATTAACGGATTCAACGAAACTCTTCAAACAATTCTGAACCTTAATAACAATCACGTCATACCATTAAAATGTATAAATATATTTTTGTTGTTTTTACTAATGCACCACAGACTTCTTATTCCAATATGAAGAATACCTCAAACAAATGGTCACTCTCATCTATTTCTGCCGCCAAATAGCAGTATTCTCATTGCTGTGTTTCGGACTGAAGAGTGAGAGTGACAGTGAATTTACTGGTATGTCATGTAACATAATATTCTCACGCATAATTGTGGCATAAATAACAACGCGTACTGATTGAAAAATTAAAAAAAAAATAATTCGTGATTACACAAGCATGCACACACTTGCTCTACAATACAGCAAAAACAATCTTACACACATAAGACACTTCATATGTAAACACTGGGTACTAATAATATTCATTTTTAGTAAGATTTCATAAAACTGTTAATATACGTTGTTAACCAAATAGGAGACCTGGTGGGCATAAATACAGGCTTTGAGCCAAGTTCAGCCTTTTACAATAGATTATAGGAAGCTTTGTAACAATAACATTTATGTCATAGTATTAAGTCTGTTTATTGTGGAGCTAATAAATTTATTATTATTATTATATCATTGTGATATCATGAGCATCTATAGGCCGAAGTGACGCTTACTATCAATAAATAAAAATCAATACGAATGCATGTCTGTCTGTCAGTTACAGTTTCACGTTGTTATCGATCGACAATATTTATAAAATTTAGCAAGGCGCTTTATCTTGAACAATACTTGAAATGAAGTGAGCCCAGACCAAGTCACCGGTGAAAAGCTAGTTTGTTATATTGAGTGGTCGTTTTTGCTGCTCTTCTTAGTTCTTTTGTTTTCTTCTATTTTTGATATTTAAATATCAGTTTATTTTTTATTTACACGTAAATTTAAACAGGCCTCTGTCGCGCAAGTTGCATCTATCGAATATGAAACGTTTTCGTCTTCTTTCGAAAACATTGCCGTAATGAAATATATTATTCAACATAAAAATATAAAAGAACAAACAGTGATTCAAAGTAGCTGCAGCAGTAATTTTATGAGAAGAGAACTCAAATACAGCGCATTGCCTTTGCCACGGTAGCGAGAAGATTCTAAGAGATTATACAGACATCGCTCGGGGTGTACATTTATAATAAAAAAAAATAAAAAATGCAGACTCTTCCTCAAGCCCTGCTACGTTTGTGTGCATTAGTAGGATCAATGTTTTATTGGAAAATGCTTTTGCTGAACTTTCATATCTATTCTTGCTATTTCTTAGTATTGTATAGTAATTCTAATTTTTAAACCTTTATCTGTAGTACCTAATAACTTAAGGTAGTTAAATTTGATTATATCTCGTATCTTATTATAAATAGATTATATCTGAATATTCCTAGGGTAGTGGGCAGGTGGGCAGGGGTGAACATAAACATCCACAGCTAGTAACTTGGGCGAAATCTAAATAAGTACCTAAAATTATATTTGTCAACAATCTGTCTTTTTTCTACCTTCTCACAACTGAAATACTTAAAGGAATCAATACGCTTCTTAATGGCATTTAAAATTACAACTGATACTTAAACATCTACTGCATACACTCTATTATTCGTATTATATGATTTTATCATAATGATATTATATTTTTTAACTTATACCTACAATAGATTACACACAACAATAGACAAGGTAAAGTCCAAAATGTTGAACTAAAAATGTTTAACATTTAAATTTTAAACAAACCGCTTTTTAAATCCGTTAATATTAATATCTTTGTAAATATAAACTTAAACAACGTTAACGTTATGTAGGGCTCCACCACACTAATACCACCAGCCGTGTGCCGTATACTGCGACTTTGTGAGTGCACTGTCAAGAATACTACGCACTTATCGATAGGAATACATATTAAATAGAGCTTACGAGACAGACGTTATCCTTTCTTTACTATAAATGTATGTTTAACCTGAAAAATATTGCGACTATAAATTGAGTTGAGAATATTTTTTTGCGTTTTCGCACTAGGGAATTGCAGTTAAATTTAATTGAAAAATTACACTCCTAAAGTTCAACACACTTGCATTATATAAAAAATAATGAACTATAAACTTCTTCTGATGAAATTACAAAACCGTTTAAATCAATTTTACTTACTGTATAAAATTGGATCCAATTTTAGAGATGGATAGTTTATATCTCAATTTATAGTCACATTTTCTTTCATAATAAACTTACTTATAGTTAAGATAAGATAAATTCTGCCTGGGTAGCTAGTGATATAATATATCATGCATTAACGAGTCCACTACTCATAATAAAATTACCTTTTTGAACGCATTGAAATCATCTTTTACATTGTTTTTTCTGTTTTGAAACTTGCGGTGATCTTTTTAAATAATGAAACTCTTAAGTAAAATAACCGTGTTTCAAAACCGCTTTAAAGTATTTTTTATGTGTTAACTAGTAAACCTGACAGACATTGTTCAGCGTTTGTGAAAATTGTTGTGTATGTCCATAGATGTGTCTATGGACATAAATAACAATTTTCAATCACGCCAACTGTCAAATTACTAACAATAGTTTTAACAACGTAAGGTTTCTCCGAAATGTTATATTCAACAGTTAAGTGACCTTATTAGCCGTGGAATTTTCTTATTTTTATTATCATACGACTCTTCCTGTAACAATAACATACAAAACAGACGAATAATAAGCGGAATTAGACGAGGCGTGCTCAAGGGAAATACAGATTTAATTATATGATATACTAGTTGTGCGGCTATATATTTGCGAAGTTTCTGTTTCCTCAATAATAATAAATGATAAAAGTAGCCAAAGTTAATAACGGTAGTTCCTTATAACATCAACCTAAAATAAGTCCAGCCGTTAGCCGTTATAATATATAATATATATATATAAGCTTATATATATATAATATATATATATAAGCTTAACTATTTGAAAAAGCTATTTTGATATTCTAATTTATGCCTTAATATTGTATAGAAGTATAATTAGGACGAACACATTTCCAACACCAACTCAAAATTTGCCGGAGTACAGATTATCATGAATTTGTATTGCTGAATGCTTTAATTATGAATGCGTCGATTGGCGAATGCAATTAACTAATAATTCGCATTTAACTACCTAAAGTTGAAACGATAACTCTCAAAAGCGCGCGCTAATTTGCCGATGCGGCTCCATGTATTTTGTAATATCTGGTTACTGCCCAATCTAAATATAAATAGCGGCGAATAGACAATAGCTGACATTTTGTCTCTAATAGAACAAACAGACTCTTTACAAATCAATTTATTACTCAACCTTGATACAATTAATTATGTAAAATAATTGGGAATGACTGTTAATAGGTCCGTAAATGAATCAAAATGGTTCTTTAATACTATTGGGGCCGTAAGCTGCATGAATGGTCTCCATACTCCCGCAAAAATAGCGTAGAATTAGTCAGAACGTCTACATTCTGTAGAGTTTACTATCTAATTATTTCTGACTAGAGCCGCAGGATCGCATTGGATGCAGGCCGCATAAACCGGCCCTATTGTCTTCTGGGAATCTATGCCAAGCCACAGAATACAATACAAGAAAATAGAACATAACAAACAAAGTTTCAAAACCAATTGTCAAATTCTAATGTCATTAATCATAGGTTAGTTGGGTCCAAAAAAGTTTGAGACATTTTGCAGAAATACATACCATCATATGATTTATATTTGGGCTCTCTTCAACGAAGGGTAATTAGAGCACAATATTTATATAATAAATTTAAATCGTACCTATAACGTACCGCGCCGCGCCCACGAAGCATTCAAAAGTTACAATGGTAAATATTTTTTACAAATAATATTCACTTCAACACGTTTTGAAGAAATCAATCAGTTTTAACAAATATGCGTTAACCTAGCACCTATGATGACAAATAAAAACGTACCGGATTTTGTGTGATTTCAAATTCATATATGTCTTAATTTCATACTACTTTAACTTTCCTAAAAACTAAATAACGAATTCCAATTACGAATAATAAGTATTGAGTCGATTTATAAGCGGTGACAAAATAAGTAAAGATTAAACCAAAAGCAGTTCACATACATCCTTTGCATGTTGGCGGCAAACGAAGCGAGTTCCCAACAGTCGATTAGAGATTATCGATAGAACACGGAATCCGTTGAGTGCCTCTCAATACTCGGAGCAGCCGCCGTCACGCACGGGCTGTTGTGTCAACATGATGACTGGAATATACATCAGCTTGAGATCTAGCGATATCACGCTAATTTATTTTTTTATGTAAATCGTGATAACTTAAAAATCAACTAATTAATCAAATTGCATTTGTAAACATTGATAATGATTCTCCAAACAAACCGATATTTCCACCGCTATTCGTGTACATAACATCAGAACTTTAACCGATCTCAATAATTACTCTGCCGGTTTTATCACGAGCGGTCAGTACAATATTATTGCATGTCCACATAATCGGTTGCGTACGAAATATTAAAACGAAACAAACAGCGTTAAGCAATTAAATAATAAATAAACAGTTTTTTGATGGATAGACCAGCTACGTCGTAAAATAGGCAAATAAGCTCACGTAACCCATAAAAAGTTTTGTAACCATAAAAGAAATTATTTCTCCACAAAGCGAAAGGACAAAAGTTACAGTTTTCACTAAAACCCACTGACGTCTAGTATCGCGGAAAATATTAAAATATCGAATTTCTATAAGTAATAGACACGACGACGTAGGTAATAATATTTACAGGAAATTTTAACACGTCTACGGGATTATAGATAAATGACGTCCACGCTCCATTCACCTAGCACTGTGATTAATCGTGTCGAGAAGTCACACAACCTGAATTCACCTCAATGAGTGCTTCGCATTTCGACGCTATAAAGAATAATCCAGACTGCCGACCCCGGTGACCGATCCAACAGGGCGACCCGTAAGCTTCCCGCTCACTCCTAAGCCCTCCCTTCGAGCCCGAAAGAGACAAAGGGAGTATTGACAGTGCGTCGTCTATTCATTAGTCGTGATTACGGCCCGGGATGAATTGACATCTGGGACGTGGGGAAGGCGCCCGTGCTTTCCCTCTGAGGTTTCTGCTAAATTTCAACGAAGCGAGTTCGATGAAATATGTATATTGTCATCAAGCACGCGCCGTTTACTTTAAACAGCCTCTGGTGTATAAGGAAAAAATTCACAAAGAGATTAAATTAAGAACTGCCTGAAGAAAACACGAGTATTAGACCTGTAAAAGTACTTGTGAAACATTAATTAAAGACACTTGAGACAGATTTTAATAAATTCGCAAAGATATTCGCCGTGCTTTGAAAAAATACTCTTTATATTACGGAATAAGACTCAACTTACCTAATGCAGTGCTTGCCATCCGCATGGTTTGTACTTGCATGTCTTCGATGGAGCTTTGGATTAGTTTTCTCTTCCTGGGACGTCCTTTGGTGCTGGGCCCACCCGCAAAGAATTGTGAGGGTGAATCACCTTCACTGTTCAGGTCCTGGCATCTGTTGATAATTATTCAATTTAATAACCTGGCGTGGCTTATTCTTTCCATAACAAACGCTGCCTTACTTTATTTAATCAACATATATTAAAAAGATACTTAATGAATATTGTAGGACGGTGTTTGAAAGTAGAACTGTAAAGATAAATCTGACAAAATGTCAACAACATGTATTTTACTGCAATTTTTTTTATATAACGATAACAATATATGACGTCGTCATCACAAACATCTAGGTGATTATTTTAATAAGATGATTATTGTAAACCTATTCATACCTGTAAACGTTCATATCCTCATCGCAGTAGTCGTCCAAGCACGCGCTATCGTAGTGTGGTCGGCAGTAGATTAAGCCATCTCTCATGCCGAAGACGTCACCCTTTGAGAGCAAGGTGCCACACGCGACACATGTGAAGCAAGTCAGGTGGTAGACCATCTCCCGCGCCCTCATGACCAACTCGTTGGCGGTGATACCGTTCCCGCAGCGGGCACAGCGTTTCACGCAAAACAATCTGCAACAATGGCAGACGAAAAATGTTTTCGATTTCTTTTATACCTCAAATGCTCCGCCGCTAAACGATGTTATAATTAATACGTTTTCAACGTCAATGTACCTCACTCACTAATATTTCTTAAAATAATAAAAAATGAAAAATTTTAACCGTTTCTAGAATAATACTCATAAAATCTGAAACTTATTATTTTTTTAATAACAAACACCAACATACATTGTCAATGACAAACAAGTGTAATAATTTCATCGTGAAAATCAATTTAGGGTTTGACTATTTAAAACACAAAGTTGTTTTTAGCCGCACCATTATCCTGAATCACCACTTAACGCTATTATCTAAGCACTCATCTTGACATACCCTATGTTGTAATAACGGGATATACAAACAATTACGCCACATGGCCGTAAACTATGGGGCGAGCGGCCTGCTTATCAAATCATGTCAAATTTTACCCATGACGTGGAAATAATTGGTAAGGGAGAACACCTGTATTTTCACAAAATTTTGTAAAATTTTGTTCCGTTTATTAGATGTACCTTCAAACATATTGAGAATATTCAAAATTTTACATACGTAATACCATAGAAGATAATACAAATACTGTAACAAAAATCTGCTGACAGGTGGGTGAGAAAACGAGTGTCCAAGCAGAATTATGGGCCCAACACACCTCCTTTAATTACACCGTCGTGTTGACACGCATTATCTGTCCGCATGCAAGTCCTTTCAAAGCGATTGTGGTCTATAAATTTATTTACAAAACCAGCAAGTTCAGCAGCACCTGACATTTCAAAACTTTTAAAAAACGTTACTTTGTTTTCGTTGATCAAATTTATCCAATGCCTTAGTAAGGTCCAATTAACAAACGAGCAAAAAGTCACAATACCAAAATGAGGTCGTCACGTAGTGAGTTGTGGATAAAAACTGCTGATAAGTGCGTATTTTAAACTGTCAGGTTGACGCTGTGAGCAAATGTCTTAAATAAATAAGTCAGGTGAGCGTTTTGAGTTCACGTTGAGAAGTAAAAATAAAAATTAAGGCGTGAATACGCTCAGAAATTATTTTTCGCTTTAGCAAATACATGCGCAGCAACAATGACTTTTGTTTTGGATTTAAATTCGCTGTCGGCATTCGCTTTTTTGTTCACATTTTATATACATACCTATAATAATCCTCTTTGCAATAAATGTTTCCATCTCGTGAGAAGCAAGTCAGTTCGGTGTCCAGCGGAAGACGACATTCACAACATCTCAGGCAGGATCCATGCCATTGACGGTCTACAGCTAGTAGATAATATCTATTGACAAAATAATAATTAGAACAGTGCTCTTGGGAAGTGAACACAAACAACAAAAGCTATTTTTATTATTTATTATTTCTAGGTTATGATAACAAACATTAAGTATAAAAAACTGGAAATAAAAAAAATATTGTGTTAGTATTTCTTATAGTAAGTTCTAAAAATATAACGTTATAAATAAAAGTATAGATAAACAGAACGACGACTTATGTTTTGTGAATTGTTCAATCAATATATCAAATATTCTTTCAAAGTATGCGATCGTTAAAACGTTTAGCAAAACCAACTCACCTGTCTTGTATCCTGCCCCCGCATCCCGCGCACTCGTCCGGGGCCGCGGGGGATCCTTCCGAGCTCTCCCGTTCCTTTAGCATGGTTTCCTGGTCCGTCGTCTTCTCCAAACTGGACTCTTTATCTCAAATAACAAGGTTCACTTCTTGCGATAGTTCGCCGTTGCCGTTCTCGTGGGCCATACCTTCAGCCATTTGCTTTTTGTTTGTTGCAACTGGAATTTAGGACCTGTTGGAAAGGTTGACTCTTATTGTTCTTGCAAAATTGTTTTCAGGTTGACTTTTATGATAATAGATAAACATTTTAAAAAATCCAACAAGTATATAATTATTTTACTGTACAATTTCACATATTTATCATCATTTATTTCATCTAAAATAAAACAACACTCGTACAGAATGTTATCAATTTATCGCAGTATTTACCCTGAACGCATGTTACAGATATCGTTAACATTTTTGATATCACTAATTAAATGGAAATCTAATTAATAATCACAGTAAAACCCGTCAATTACAAAACGTAGGCCGATCATTAAAGCAGATACGTTATAAAAAACAAAAAAAGACCTATTGCATATAAGTAAATAAAAATAGCTTAACAAACTCAGAAAGGATTAAAGAAAAAATCTAAAGGACATTGTATATCCATTGCAGGCAATGTTGGCATACAATATGTATGTACATAAATATTTATTCGGATATTTTCTACATAGAACTGGTTTAGCATATCATTTATTATTCGTCGAGTCGTTCCCGAATCAGCATCTGCATTCGGTATACAATGGGAATTCTATACGGGCTTACAGGAATTTATTATCGAATGAAAGACAATGGCCCCGCTTTTGTTTTACGTTTAGCCGTTCTTCGGTTCAAATGTTTAGCTCCTACAGTTAAATGTTTGTTTATATGGCAGATTCATAAAAAGTCCTAGAGCTTCTTGTTTTTTATACGCTTGGCATTCGAATTGTTTGAAAATAGTCGCAACTTTTTTGTTTTGTGTTCATTGGGACGTTATCGTGAACATCACGATATATTCGTTATATAAGTATTAAATAATGATAAACTGCTATAAAAAAGTATATGAAATGTCCTCTGCTGCAAAACGGCATTTCTGTAAATTTCTGTCCAAAAAAATACCAAAGAAAGATTTTTCATATTTTTCACCAAGAGACAGATTGACTTAAGGACTTACGGCTTTGGGTCAGATTAATTATTATTTTCTGAATATGGTGGTGGTGGTTGTGTAAAATATACAGCTTGACTAGGATATCTTTTGGCGTGATCATACTCTAACACTCTATGTCAGAAAAAATACGTAAATTCGACTCAGAAAAATCTGTTTGTGAATAAAATAGTGTTTCTACTCTTTACAAAACTTGATTTTTTTTTAACATTGTAAGCACTTACGATTAGTATCCTGGAAACAATTCTAAATAGATTCTTGCTAATTAGTCTATTATTGCTTATCAGTCCAATCGATCTGCGGCAGAACTTTAAACAGGTTTTTATCAATAAATATTTATCAACTGCCGAAATTAAGAGTCGGTGTCGGTGGTCCCCTCAAGGAAGGGGGAAGGTTGCCATTAACTACTATGATGAGCATGCGTGGCGCCATTCGCAGAGCTTTGCGGTATGAATGCTACTGCGCAGTCCTGTTATATCTGAGGTCCGGTGTTTAGAGTAAATACACCGCCATCTTTTGGTTTCGGTACTATTGTTTTCTGCCGGTACCACATAGTTTTAATATATAATAAACCCTAATAAGTGAACATTTATTGAGAAGTTTAATATTCAGACCATATCCTACTTGCCAAAAGAGATTTACTAACTTTCTCACTGTCTGCTAGCTCTTGCTGTCACTTAACATGTTTTACTATATGAACTAACACTTTCTATATCATTCGTGAACTCTTTTCACTGCCATCCGGCTTCAACGGAGCAACCCAAGAATAGCTCCAAGTTTCGAGTTACTCTGTAAAGCGATTTCGAATTCGTTTACCCACAAGCAAACTTCTAACAATTGTACATTCAACATTTAGTTTATCCCATTTTCAAGTTCGCGGCACCAGCTGTGCAATGCAAGTGAAATTTGACACGTCGATTTGCGAACTATATATTGGAGAATTTATAAACAGAGTTTCATTTAATTTCGTCAAAGTAATAATTTATCCTAAAATTCATGGTTAAATGGAGAGACGCAACTAAATGAAGCAGGAAAAATACTTACGGCTGGAATCAATTTAGTTTTTAAAGAGTTATGAATGATAAATAGGAATTAATTGAATAGATAAATTTCATGATTATTTATGGACGATGCACTCATTCCTTAATGCCGTTGTCCCATTGTATTCGGCTGAAAGTCTAACCGCAGTCTATGCAAACATATAAAAATGTAGCGTTACATACACTCACTCTAATAGTTCTCAAGCTCAAATGCACAGGGCGGGATGGGCAGCAGCGTCCCCTTCGAAAGCTGCGCTCTGCGATAGCCAACACGCTTGCCCAGCGCGGCAATTATGGGCAAAATTTCACAGAGGGAGAGTCCTATGTCCAGCAGTGGACTTCCGATAGTTCATATGATGATGAAGCGTAAAAAGACGTATTTACGCTTTCAAAAGTCAATCATGAAGACTAATAGTTTTTTATCGCACGAATTCCTTAGAAAAGCTATTGAGATAATGTAATTAAAGTTTCTTGTTACTCGGAACTAGAGCTTCATTTCGCAATAAGAGAAATCTCGCTGCGGAGTTGTCGTTCCATCAAATATGTAAATGTTATTTAATGTTGCAATTGCAACATAGAAGTGATCAAATAATATTTCAGAATATGTTAGTTTGATGCAATCAGTAAATTAAATATTGAAAGTGCTATCGAATATTATTTTGAGAAAGTGAGCATTAAATTTTCTCTATTTGATATAATAAAGCTTTTGCATTGTCTTTTAAGAATAAATGTGTTTAAAAATTTGATAGTGCAAGCAACTTCGTCTGTGTGTGATTTAATAAAAAAATACGTTTTTGGTATCAGGTAAACGTTAGTTAAAAATACACAGCTTTCCGTTAATAGAATAAAAATAGTCAATACCGTGATATCGCATCAAAGAAATATTATAAAGTTATACCTAACGATGTGGCTAAAACGAGACAATAAACAAAGAGTAGAATTTAAACACTGACAAAACCGCAGGGAGTCTCAAGTGGGCTTAATTAGCTATGTTAATTGTAATTTTGTTAACCAAGAGAAAAAATTCGCTAACATGGCGTATTTAGCATTTGAACAATATTCAAGCATTCGAACAATTCTGTGTAATTAACAAGCAGACAAAATAACTTAAACAAGTGAAACATAACTTGTTAGTAAACGATGACGTGATGTGTTCTTTTGTATGGTTTAAACTGGCGCAACCACAGAAGGTTAAAAAAAAGAAAGTGTGATTTATCTTATATTTATAGCTTCTATATTATGAGCCAAAGATCGGGTGCTCAATTCCCCGCCCAAGACAAATATGCATTTGTTGATATTTATATATATGTATTCGTATATTTAAGTATTATATCTGTAATTTTTCGGTAGTCTGATGTCCGGAGACAAGTGCTTTAAGCGACTTATCACGGAATCAGGTCAATGTTTGAGACGTCGTTTGAGGTCGTTAGACTCACCTATTTTTATCACAAACAGTATGGGTGTGGTCCAGCTTAAATGGTAAGAAAGCAATGAATAATTGGGAAAGGAAAATAATATCTTCAGGTCAGAAGGTGGTGGCTAGAGATATGTTTGTGATAACACGAGCGTCGTTAGGCTGCTGTGAATCTTGCCCGTACACGGACCGTTTGTTCGTTTTATTATTTAAACTTCAAACATTTTTTTATTTAAACTTGCCAATTTGTGGTGGTGGTTTTTTGAATTTCCTGCTTTAACGGGAAGAAGAAAAGTCTAGAAAGCCACATAGAATACTTTTTTCGCAGACAATTTCCGACGGTTTCCGAGGGATCCGTTTAGTTTTTAGTATCCACGAAGTTGCTGACAATATGTTTTACATAGTAATAATCAACAGAGTGGCGCCTTCCCATGTACCGAGTGTCTTAAGAGGCGACTGAGGTACCGGATCTAACAGTTACCCGACAGCTGTCACGAAGCCGACAGTAACTTCGTCCACGGTTCTCCAGCGTCAGGGGTCAATTCTCATTTTCTCTGTTGGGCGCAAAGCCACATTCGACACTGAACATTTATCTACTAATATGATGATGTTGATGATAGCCAGGAGTAGTTAAGATTTTGAAATTTATTACAATAGATCTGCTTGCTATTGGGACAGATTGTTAACTTTTCACAAAGGAATATCAACATAACTTAACAGAGTAGTCTTCCTATTTTGAGTAAACATTGCCCGAGGGACACAATTTAACGTTCTCGTTTGCACAGAAAAAGTCGTGGATCGTTAGTAGTTAGCTTAAATTAAGAATCTGTTACAGAAATGAAGTAATCATTCTTTGAATCCCGACTTGTTCTGGTAAAAAATATATAACTTTTAACGAATCTGGAAGAATTAATTAATTAACAGGGTAGAAACAAGAGTTTCAACAGGGCGTGACCCAAAGTGACTTCGTCGGTATAAGGTATATATAAAAAGAAGTAAAAATATTAAACAAAAATTACAAAACCAATTGCTATCTCATTATGCGAACCGAAATGTCCTTATTTCCCGAGTTGTGAGAGTAAAGATGTAAAAACGCAAAATACGCATCAAGATTTTATTGTAGATCACATGTCTTTCTATAAGGGAAGAACGCAGGTACACAACAAATCGATCGATAAAATCATAATTTCATAGTAGACAATTGAGGTAGCACTTAAAAGGTTTGTTGTTCAAATATTAAAAATATTATTGATTTAGGTACCACACTCTCACCTATTTCTACCGCCAAATTTGCTGTGTTCCGGTAACTTATATATATCATATCTTCGAGACACAAGGTTGGCAACGGTTTTTTTACAAAACATATATAGCAAGCATTTATGAAAAGTACAATTGATGGTAATGTGTCGCAGTGGAGCACATGGTTTTATTGTCGAATACAAGTCTTATTCATAAATTAACCATTGCCCAATTAACGTGGAAAATAGGTGAGCAATAATCTAGTTTTTAATCAATTAAGTGTAAAAAGTTGCACAAAACATATCCCCATCATTCTAATGAGTGCGCAATTAGTTACGGCGAGCGTTGGCGCAGAAACTGGTGTTCAGAAATGGATAGGCGATTGGCTGTTTTATTGTCCAATAATTGTTATTGGATGGAAGGAAAATTGTTGTTTAACGGATCGGTTGATGTGAGTTTTTACTCTTAAAAGGCTTGTATTTCAACTTTGTTTTTGCTATTGACGCTTTTTGTGCAATTACGCCTGTCACCATTATTTCACATGATTACTGAAAGTGTCATCGAGGGGCGTTTTAATTGGATCCAAATGGTTTTATTTTATATCCTATATTAAAACATTACATTTGAAACGTTTGGTTTGCTCTAAATAATGATATAATTATGTATCCATTAATAGTTATTGAAAATTATATGTACAAAATTATTATATAAGAACTGGAATATTTATCTTAATCGTTTCAATTGTAATAGTAATAAATTTAATGGAGTAGAACTCAGCATTGCAATGTGGTACTTGACCTTCAATTTTTAACATTTCACTAGAGCTTAAAGAGAGCCTAGCAGTGCCCTACTGATAACAATGCAAGCACGGTAATTGTAACATTGCAATATTGAATTAAAAGAACCGAGCGTTACAGTGCATTACTTGTAAGGATACAATTAATAACAATATAACAGCAATTGGAACTAAAAGAAATAATTTTTGTAGCTGTAGTATTACGTATTTCATGCAATTAATAAATTATGGATATTTTAATGGAAACGCATGAAAAAATAATTTTTGGAAATTCATTAAAACTATATATAACAATAATATTAAGAATCTCGATATTCAAACATGACTAATTTTTTTTTTTGCTTTAAATGTTGCTTTTCAAAATTGATCAGTCATTTAAAATATATGAATCAAACAACATGTATCTTTTGTTCTTATTCAATTTGCTTGTTTTATTACCGCGTGCAGTTTACTCTCCCTTTAATGTATATATCAAATACAATTTCGGTAAATATTCGTACGGTAAAACTATAATAGCCTTTTGTAGACTCCGAGTATTTAATCCTAGATTAAAATGCCGTTAGTGGTAGTGTGTCTATATATACAAGTTTATGTTTGAGGTATTCATTAATATCTTTTTTCATCCTTCAAACTAGTATAATGCTTTAGCGGTAGAAATGGGTTAGGTATTTACCTAACCTATTTCTACCCCATACGGACGAACATAGAAAGATCTCAGATTTAAGCAAGGCACTAAAGTCAATCCGTATATGTCGACTAGCATCTTTCACTCGTATAAACTATGCCAGTAACAAATAATGCGTTTCTTTTAAAGTGTATTTATTATGTTACAATAAGACGCCATTGAAGACAAGGAGTCCAGATAGAAAACGAAATAGACCATTATTTATGGCACAAAATAACTGACTACACAAACAATAAAATATACATAAAAAACAGCTGTACATATAAATAAAACACACAATGTACGAGCCAAATTACGTTTAACGTAGGCAATAAATTCTATTAAAAAGTAAAAGAGTCCCGCGATTCTGTCTCATTAAGATACCAAATTACTAATTAGCTATATTCGTTTAAATGTTATGGTTTTTATGTGAAAGAAATAAGGTGTGTTCCCCTGCCTTGTTATTTGTGTTCTATATTATAATTTTGGTTTTATTTAGCCAATTATAACCGGGTTCTGCCTTAAGTGTGTTGGGTAGGTTAATTTACGAGTGGCTGTGGTTATCTGCCGTGACTAACTTATAAAATTATAATGAATTGTACTGCAACTTACTGGACTACATTTTTAGCTATATATAAGTTAGTATATATATATATCGCGTTCATTTATCGAAGGGTTTTTTAGTAAATCAAATTTCGCTGACCATACATGCTTTTACAATTGCACCAACAATCCCTTAATATATGGAATATGAGAGAAGGACAGTGAATATCCTTAAACGACATATACATCCCTTTAACATATAATAATACATACATTGAACATCTAGACATAGAGCAAATACAAATATTATCATATAAATACTTTGGGGATCGAACCCACGAACTTGGGCGCACAAGATAGGATCACTACCAACTGCACCATCGGGTCCAACTGTTATCATCATTATGACACGAAAAACGCGAAACTAATAAAAAAAGTAGTCTTTCTAGTAGTAACCATGGTAGTGGTAGTAATAACATATGTAGGTCAGCCAATTTGAAAAGAAAGGAACATACGATTACTAAGGAATAAATTTAAGTTAAACTAAGTTTTTTTTAATTTATAATTAAATTATTTATTTATAATTACATATATGAGTTATTGAGTTTTTCTGTGTAGGGTACCGGCGGGGTAGAAAGATAAAAATATTCCCTGCACGGATGGACAGATTTTTTCATTGACAGATATGATAGGGTACCATACTAGGTATTATTAAAAATCGACCTCAAATTAGACCTCATTTCTAAAATTATCAGTGTATATATATATTACATTTACCTCTTCATCTTGAAACTGGATTAAAATCCGTGGCGTAGTTTTTAAGGTTTAAGTATATATAGGGACAGACGGACAGCTGAAAGTGACTTTGTTTTATATTTTGTAGTGATAATAAATCTTTTTTTAATTTTTCTGATTGCAGTCTTTTACCACCTTGATGTCTCTACCCGAAGTATGGAACGGTACAATTTTTTAATTCCTACATTTTGTTTTTTCTTAATCCAGATTAAGAATCATAATTAAATGGTCAGCGAAAAATGAAATGGTCCCGGAAAAGAAAGAAATAATCCTAATCTAAGTCGTGGTGTTGCTATGACTACAAAATCTATACAAATATTACAAATGAAAAAATGTAGCAGAATGTTCGGTGCGCTTTCACAGGTGAACGGATTTTGATAAAATTTGGTTTTAAAAACCAACCGATTTTAAAAAAGTTAGCGTTACAAATCCACTCGTACAGAGGTGGAAGCTAAAGAAATAAAAATAGGTATGACTTTACCCAATATAAATAAACTATTTTGTTCAGTTAAATATGTTTCATATTTTTTTTTAATAAATAGGTAGTAAAACTATATGGCTACTCATATGAGTTATATAGCGTATAGCCTTTCCCTATAAGTGGATTATCTAACTCTGAAATAATTTTTCAAATTGATTTAGTGATTTCTGGGATTAGCGCGTTCAAACAAACAAACAAACACTTCAGCTTTATAATATTGGAATAGATATATTTTATAGTAGTGTTTTATCTGAGTAATGGCGAATTCATTATCAGCGACGTAGTACTATCTGTAGGTTTAATTCGTAAAAAGGGTATATATTATACATATATATCCACTACATTTAATCTATAATGTGATATATAATACCCATACGTATCATGTATAGGTATCATTCAATTTAGAAATTAGGAACACATAATATTTTTTAATATAGTAATAATAAATAAATAATTAATAACTTTTAAGAGATAGATTAAATAATAGAATAAGAGATCGATGTGGTGTCAAATATAATGTTGTGACAACAATAGTGAAAGGAATGTTGAGATGGTTTGGACATGTAAGGATGGATGAGAGTAGAATGACTGCACAAATATATAGAGCCGAAGTGAGTGGAAGAATTGCTATAGGACAACCGCGGCGAACATATCTTAACCAGATAGAAAAGGTATTAAAGAAGGGCCAGTTCAGAAGCACCAAGAATAAACGAGCGTGTATGAAAGTACTAATGCGAGTAAGGGAAGCCAGTGAGGTATGCCAAGATCGTAACACGTGGAGATTTATAGTCTCTGCCTTTCCCGGTGGGACGCAGACATGATGTATGTATATATGTATTAAGAAATAATACGTACTAGAGTAAACTTACGCACCGTAGTGAACGATACAATTGCCAACTTTGCAGTGGCAATATAACGATAGAAATTATATCATTGCGCAATTGAATCGAGATTGCTGTATTCTAGCTTTCAACAATGCTATAAACTAAGCAAGCGCTACAAACCCAATGCAGCTCGTAAATGCAGCGTTTAATTCTAGACTCTTAACCAAGCTATTAAACTGTTCGTGGAATGGAAAAGGTAAAGTTACTTATCAAATATATCGGGGGACGTTTTGATTGGTTGTTAATTAACACTTGCCGTCGCCTCCGGCTTTGCTCGCATTAAAACAACGCTGGTGGAGCGGACGAAACGGACGGAAAAAATGGTATAATTAGTCATTAGCACTTCAGAGCCGGTTCAGTGTACCAAAGAGAAAATGCTGTGTTTTTATATTCCATTAGAATTTACTCTATAAGTAGACAAGAAAAGTTATTGCATATTTTTTACCTCCTAGATATTTATAAATAATCAAATAATAGTAATTTTTCAACAAACTTTTTCTACTTAATAAGAATCCTTCAATAATCAGGGAAAAACATTTGTTACAATATTATTTTACCGTTAACAAATATATTGTCGCTTTAATAAATCGCCATAAAATCTCGCGGCTTCTCTTTAATTGTGTAATCAATAAAATAAAACTATTGTTAGTAGAAAGTCATAAAATACACACTGTTTTCATTATCAGAAGTAAAATTTTAACAACCTCCGCTTCCTTGTTTGTATTAATAATAATTGTTCGTGTACCCCATTATCGACATAAGGCGGTTGTTTGATATTTCACAATTTAATAAGCAAAAGTAGCCACGTCGATGTATCTATTGGCGCGGAAGGCCATATGTCGATGCTCGGTTCGTAAAAATTGGACGAAACTATGTCATAATTGTTTTGAGTCTAAAATTTAATAAGTGGTTCGCATTCTTATTTATTCCATATTGTACTAAAACTATTAACTTGGTACCTACCATAAAACTGTGCCAGCTACTTTTAGTCATAAGAATTAAGTATTTTCTAGTTAAACTAGTTTTCAAACGCGGCTATTATTACTTTCACTTTTTCAACGTCTAGGTTACCTTATGGCAGTCGTTTTCAAGAGTAACCAAAATGTTATGACAGAAATTTGGTTTGATTGTTCAAATCATGACTTATACTTATCTTGTTCTACAAGCATTCTGTATAATATTTGTGATAGGGGGATAAAAACGTAGACCGTCGGGAAGTATACGTCTCATCTCCTAGCTGTCCTATAGGGCATAATACAAACACATAGACTACAGAAAGGTAACAATAGACGATCGTAAAACAAGCCAACACTCACAGCACTACAAAAAACGCCTATTAGCGTACCACCGAATGTCGATCCTAGGTACCACACTGGTAAACCACAAAGTGTTTGTAAACACGCTGTAGTTAATATAACTCGTTCACTCGTGAGCGTGAATGCAAAATACTACGTTACCAGGCCGCGGCCGTAAGAGCAAAAAACACGCTCAATACCAACCCGTCACAAATTGCAACTGCAAGGGGTGCCGGCGACCCTAAAGGGCGGTTTAACCCCCGCCACTCCCACAGCCAGATTCGTTGCTAAGATGCCTCGTCGGTGGAAACTCCGAATAAATTTGCGAGCCGAATTTTCTTTGCCTTAGGCATAAATGCGGCTAAATACGGGCTGAATTTCTATACGCATATGCCAACTTAACAATTTATTTTTATAAATGCTTGAGTGTAATAGGTAGAGTTGAGAGATAAACAGGGTAAAATTCATATGTAATATATTTCATTAGAAGTATATGTTTACTATATGTCTATTAATTTAGGTGCGTTTTTTTATTTATTTTACTAATCGTAGATAGATCCCCACAAAACTAAGATTAGTCTTAGTTTAGATTTGTGGAGTCTGAGAATATGACGCAACGGAGTCTTTCAAATGTGTTTTAAATCCAGTTTCAACAACCAATAACCGTTTCGTTGTTGACTTAAAATTAAAAAGTGGTCCCGTTAAGGCTTTCAATTAGGCTGTTTGTATTGTTACAACACTAAAATGTGACTATTTGTTCGTGCCATTGTTCATTGCTACTCACGAATCGTGGATCAATAAATACAAGCTTTTCCATAAATATTTGTTGCAGTTAGAAATGTTTCTAATTGTGATCGGTTGCCAAATGGGGTAAGCGGTTTTGTACAATTAGCGAGCTGCCTGCAAATGAAACGGAAACATCGTGCGTGAAGCGTATCAACTTGAGTTTGGGTCTTCGATACTAATATGTTTTTCTATCTGACACTTATAGTAATAAGTCCGATTTCATCTTCCGATTCCAATCATAATTCTAGATTCTATTTAATAGACCAGAGCTTTTTTTATAGAACATTTTAATTGTATTGTGATCGCAGTATGCTGATGTGGAACGAATTATTAAAATTATTAATTAATCCTAGGTTGATTAAACATATCTAATCAATATTTAATAATAATATTTATAAACGTATCGCTTGAGTTACTTGAAAATCTAGAAATATTACGTTAATATATTTGCAAAAAAAAGTTTAAATAAACACACCATTAAAATAAGAAATATCTTTATTTAGGAGTGGATGATACTGATAAACGTAACTTTTGTGTTGCAAATTATGGTAATAAAAGTACTAATACTTTATAAAGGCTAAAAACGCAATGTTCTTTATCTTTTAAATTTGGTTTTGATATTTTAATTACCTTGTGGAAACTATATTTAAGATTGACATAGATATTTACAACATTGACTTGTGACGTTCAAAAGTTTAATGAGAAGTGATCGCATAAATGTATTATAAATAAAGTCAATAAAAGGCAACACAGATTACATTTATTACAAAAAGTTTAATAATAAGACAAAAATACGTCAATATTGACGATGTGATCAATATCTACCAAATTTAGACAAAGGTTGTATCAAACTTTATCTTTTTTTAAAAAAGTTAAAGACTATATGCATTAAAAGTGAGCACAATAAATTAAATAAACTGACAAACATATTCAATAACATCACTGCAGACGTTATAATTTAAAAATCTATGAAGCGTATATACACAACGTTGTCACAAGTTCCTGATGGTGCACTAACGAATACAAAACAATATTCCAAAGAGGATTCATTTCTTTTCCGCAATGTCGTTAGCGAATCGGACGGAGGAAGTCTTGAGTATTCTTTGATATACAAGA
The DNA here is from genome assembly GCA_020976665.1 of Heortia vitessoides. NCBI lineage: Eukaryota > Metazoa > Arthropoda > Insecta > Lepidoptera > Crambidae > Heortia > Heortia vitessoides. The sequence goes on along the minus strand of JACJUM010003259.1, from coordinate 4,462,100 downwards.
CTGCGGTGCGGCATAATAGGCGTTTTTTTTAAATAGAATATCTCGAACATTATACGTAATAATAACACTGGTATAAAAAAATATACCAAACAGACTAAAAATTAGTTACCTCCTTTTTTATGTTATATCTTTGAAAGTGTTACTTATCCTCAATAAATCTGCAAATAAGCTATAGCTATAAAATGTTCATGCAAATAATGAGTGTGGCATGAACTTTAGCCAATGGAAAAATGGAATGGAGTTATTTAAAACCAATGCCCACGTATTCTAGTGAGACAATAAAAACTATCGTATATGTGTATTACTTACGTTATAATTATTTTTATATTCGAGTTTCTGCTTAATAACATCAATTAGTTTTTATTTATTAGTGTTTCTAAAGGGCCTTACTTATTATATGATACAAATCTATGGCAAAGCAATTTAGAAACAAAATCTCTTAAACGACTCCCACATATTAATAGGCAGATTTGATTTTTAAATGAATTTGTCGTACGCCTAATCATCAAAAGCTATTCAGGTCCCTAATCAATTGAAACTTCCCAACAATTATGACAAATCATTATAACCGGAAGATTCCAGTACACTCATTCATACTTCACAGCTCTGATCGCATCGCAATTAAGCCGTTATAATCCACCAGCTCATTCATTTAGTGACGTAATGCCAATTAGGTGCCTCAGACCGCACTACACATTGCAATTACTGCAGCAATAAGTACTAAGGCAATTATGCGATGGCAAATGGTAAGCGACTTAACACGCCCAGTCTGCGTCCAACTCGCAACCTAGCAAGGGAATTGGGTACGGCCGAGCGAAACTTGTTCTAATTATCTTGTCGCACAACACAGTAATAGAGATATTATTTTTTATGTGTGGACAGTTATTGTTTAAATAGACCGTTTATTCGTGTTAATGAATGTTAAAACAACATGTATTAGTATCAGCTCATCGATATTAAACAGTAGCTGTTTAACGGAGTTATATATAGTATAAATTTACTTTAAATGTGTTAGTTTTATTTAGTAATTCTAGTTAATACAATCAGGAAACATTTATGTCTACATTGCAGTGGTATAAGCTTTTCTTATGTTTTAATGTCCCATGACCATTCGGATTCCATTTGGAGTGGATTTAACATTTAAAAGCTAGATATGTACATGTTATAATATTCACACAATATCTAATACATTGACCCAACTCCGTGGTAAGACGCTTAATGCACTTGTGTTACGGACATATGGCAACAGAAGAATCACAAATATAATAAGTAAATACAATATTTTTAACACCTAATCACAGGACAAATACAAATATCATCATATATATATTTGTCTTAGATGGCGATGAAACCCACGACCCTTGGCGTATAAGATAGGATCACCACTATCGGCGCCAATGGGCCGCCAAATCAAATCAAAGTAATCTTTATTCATGTAAGCCCATTACAAACAATTTCAAATCGTCAAAAATAATAAATAGAACTTTTTTATTTCAGAAATATGAAGTAATAAATTGTATTAAATTTATAATAGAAACTAACAGTTGCTCGATCTAATAAATTTTGTTTCGTCCATTTCAGAATAAAAAGCAAAAGTAGCTTGGCTTAAACAACCACTGTATCATTAGCTTTCTCTTTTAGTGCTTTAGCAAAATGTAAAAGTACCGTTACTTATTTCGATACTTTAAAATAGCATATCAGTATTACACATAGATTTTATGCATAAAAGTATGTATAGGTGCTTGCGAAGGAAGCCATCTTTAAACGCTCCCAAATACCCCATTGATTCTGAAGCATCTGACTTAGAAGAAGATGATGACTGTAAAACATTAATGTATCTTATAATAAATAACGTGTATTATAAGTATACTACAATTTTAAAACCTTTTGAAGTGCCTTATTAATCTGTGTGAGTTACTTTACAATACTTCAATAGGCCTGACACCTGTTGTACCAATAAACAGAATAGAACGATTATTAATTGACACGCGACAAAAAATTAAATGTAGCGGAAATGCGCAAACCGCAGATCTGTTGGTTGCTATGCCTGTGTGTGTTTCCTGCGATTAGGAGAGGCTGTGGTCACACACACACATATGCATGCTACAGTAATTGTTATATATTCAATGACAATCTCTGACTATTCAATGTTTTGTGACATTACACATATTTGTGTGTGAATACAGTTTGTTACTCACACTTATGCGATACACACAAGTATGAGAAGTGTCTAAATATTTCATAGTGATAGAAGTAAAGTATTGGTATGTCTGTCGACGTAAATAATTACTGTATGGTAATATGTGTGTGTAATAAGTATGTGTAATAAGTGTCACTTATTACACACACACATATAACCATATAGTAACTATTTACGTCGACAGACATACAAATTCTTCGTTTCTATCACTATTAAATGTTTAATTACTTCACCAAGAATTCCTTACTTCAGCATATTTTGCTAACTACCACAGCTCCGCACGGGTAAAGCATATTTTAGCCAATTTGCACTAAACGTTAATTAAATACAAGCAGCCACGTGCATGGCCGTCCTCGTGTATCTTTGGAACTATGTGTTATTCTGAGGTACGAAATATATCATTTGAAGTTTTGATGCGTTTCGAATTCAGGCTGTAGTTTTGACGAGATTTGACGAGAAAGATTAACAAACTTACATTATTTCTCATTCATTACTTGCAAGTCATATTTAAAGTCTTCTTATAAGAGCTTCATGGAAAGTGTTATTGAAATGTGAATTAAAGCTGGAAATAGTGTAAAATATTGGAGCCTTACATGCTTTTATGGTAAGCCAAATAAAAGATCGATGTAGTGGAAAAGATGATGTTGCGACAACAATAGAGAAAGGAATGTTGAAATGGTATGGACATGTATAAATAATGGATTTAAGCAGAATGACTGCACAAATATATAGAGCGGTAGTGAATGGAAGAGTAGATATAGGACGACCTAGACGAATATATCTTAACCAGGTATTAAAGAAGGAACCGGTCAGAAGTACAAAGAATAAACGAGCGTGTATGAAAGGACTAATATGAGTAAGGTAAGCGAGAGAGGTATGCCAAGATCGTTTCAAGTGAAGATCCAGAGTCGCTGTTGGTCTATTGGAAAAGCTATTGAAAGTCCACTGCTGGACAAAGGCCTCCCCAAGATAGGAGGATTTTTGCTCATAATTGCCACGCTGGGCAAGCGCGGCAATGGCAGAGCTCAGCTTTTGTCTCGAGGTTGCTGCTGCCCATTCCCACCCTGTAAATTTGAGCTGCACTTTTTCGGATGGATATACCGCCATCTGTCTGTTCTGGTACCTCAGTCGTTTCTTACAAAATCTGGTGCAGTGGGAGGTACTATTTTACTCTGCCGGTACCTCAAGGCAATAATTACATAATCACATTCTCTTTAAGCTACCAAACAACTTATGCTATTCCGCGTTTCATTCATTATATATTTACTAGCAGTGCCCGTGACTTCGTCCAAGTGGATCAGCAATTTTGGGGGGTATAGTAGCCTTCCTCGATAAATGGACTAACACTAAAATAATTTTTCAAATGGGTACAGTGATTCCTTGATTAGCGCGTTTAACAAACAAACAAACTCATCAGCTTTATAATATTAATTTGGATTTAAAGTCTATTGTATTTCACATGTCAACTTTGACAACATTTGAACATTCGTGGTGAGATTGAACATATTAATACTATTTAGGAATAGGTTTTTGTTATATCGACTGCAGATAAATATCGTGCTTAATGAGATATTACTCTCTGAACCCTATTTATTTCCTTTTATATACCTATATATATATATATATATATGTATATATTTAATAAACTAATGTATTACTTGGACGTCAATTCCAGTGCCACCGAAGGGATGGACGAAGCTATTCATTAAAAACGACCTTGAACTTTCAAGGTTTGCGTGATCACAACGGGACCGACGGTGCCCCTGAAGGCCGAACCTCGGCTTAACTTACTGTCCTTGGGGACAATTAATCGTTGTATGCAATAGACCTCGGAGCCCGGCTGCATTAGTGCAATCAAATCCGCTCAAGGGGAAGCGAACGCAGCGTAGCTCGCAGCTCAATGAAAATAATATGTGGGAAGTGTTTGTGTAGTGCCCGAGAGAGGGTGACTGAGGGAAAATTTTTAGAAGTCTAACGAGGGACAGAGCTCCTGTGATCATCAATTGCCACTATGCCTGCAGCGTAGCATTTAAAGGCAAAAATCCACATACATAAGTATTCTTGTGGAAACTTACATAAATATGAAGATTATATCGAGTATCAATGAAACGCATACATTTCACGATCGAGTAAAATAGCACTAAGGACACTATTAAATTCACCTTTTTATAATGGTCATTTAATACTTATCTAGTTATAGTAATAACGCCCAATTCACGAGATATCGTTTTCAAATTATTTACATATTTCACAAGAATAAACACTTAACTCAGATGTAATTAAAATGCGAGAATAGAATATATAATTACAATTTGTTAATATTCATTATTAATTTTTTTATATTACAAAATATTTATTTACTAATTTTTCTCATATTAATGCCTAGAAAAAACGCTGCTGACCCAAGAAATTTTCTGATGGACTAGTTGTAAGCCGGTAGCAATTTTTTGATAAAAAGAGGTTTGTTTTAGCTTAGTTAGCTTATTAAACACAATTTAGATGTAACGTATATTTAACAATTAATATAACGTGTACAGATTATAAAAATAATCTCCAAAGAATAATGTACCTACCTACACGACTATTCCAAAATTGCTTGAGTGTGCATTTGAGCTTGAGATTGCATGCTGGGCGATTTTTTTTTGCGTTTCGAGAATAAATTAATTAAAAATTACTCATTGATTAACATCACAAGACATGCACGTCTTTAATATTTATTCATGCTTATAAATTGGCCCGAAAAACTTATAAATTGTGGGAAAAGTTTTTTTACACATTTTAAAAATTAAATTACGTGGTGACGTTGAAATAGTATATTTATTAAAAAGCGATTTTTAATGAGCTCAATGGGAAGCTTAAAAAATACATTGTTGCCTCTTACTTTATCATCAAAGTATCCGTTGTAGGCTATCCACTGCTAGATATAGTCCGACTTAAGTAGTCTTAACAAACCGATGGTATGTAGCTTACAATAAACGAAAAGGTAAAAGTGAAATTCAGATCCAGGTGCTTGTTGCGTGACTACAATACTAAATGCTACACATATCTCACAACAGAAGCAATTTAAAAACGTATGCAAATATAGAAAACGAAACAACAACACGAAGATCGTATCCAAATTATTTATTAATTGCATTTCAATCGAAATTTGGAATGCAATAAATGAGTACTTTTGATACCGTGAGGTACAGGCAGAGTAGAATAGTACCTCTACCTACACCAGGTGTCGTAAAAGGTGACTAAGAAACCAGAATCGATAGATGGCGGTATGTCCATGCAAAAAAGTCAGCTCAAATGTCCACGGCGGGATGGGCAGCAGCTTCCCTGTCGCGAAAGCTGCGCTCTGCAATTGACAACACGCTTGCCCAGCGCGGCAATTAGAGCAACATACCCCCTTTCTTGGAGAGGCCTATGTCCAACAGTGGAAATTTAATGGCTGGTATGATCGAAATTTTATCGGAATTTAATTCACCTACAATTTGCATCGCTGTATTAACTACACTAGAATAATGAAGTAGAATGGTTAAAAGAAGAGGAATAGATAGAATCTGTTCAAAAGGACCTCATTTTTTGGCTCGTCCACCTGTCAGCAAACGTAAAAGGATGGATTATCCTCTTTACGGTATTGCGCCCCTCTTTACGGTATAGCGCCCCTCTTTATAGTATTGCGCCAACCGTTGGATAGAAAATCGACGTAATGAAAAGTGAAATACATCGTCCCTTTCAAGCGCTGATCTAATTACAGATGCGAATTGTGAATTGGGTGAGGTAATAATTATTATTGAACTAAATTTATTCTTTGCTAGATGGTATGTTATAAAAAGTTATTTTTAAGGTTTCTAGCAAATGTTTAATACATTATGAGAGACCATGGAGTACACTACCATTATGGGAAAGCTTACAGCCCTAGTTGTAGAAACTGCTGAGTTATGTTTTAATTATTATTGTTCAGATTTTGTAATTAGTTATTAACATGCAATGCAAACAGATGGAGATTTTACATAATACATCATCGACTTGTGTTATAAGTATCATATCAAGTAATTCTCCCTCACGTGACTTTCAATTATAATTTTCTGTACATGAAAGAGTTTTTGAAATCAGTCATTTCTGAGTTTATTTTTTACGAACTTACAAAAATAAAAATCCTGTTTGCACAGTTCTATTATCTGTTTGTACTGTTTTATTACCTTATTTTTTTTTAAATATAATAGCCTATGGTAAAGGAAGTAGCTCGTAGTTAAAATATTTTCTAAAATCGTTTTTTAAATTATTTTTGAGTTAATCTGTAAATCAAACAATCGATCAAATCTTTCATCATAAAATTATAAATAATAATTAAATTCCCACAACATGTGATATTTTGACCTGAGTCCTAGGTAGGTCGCTTAAAGCACTAGTGTCAGACGCCAGACAACAAAGGAATCACAAATGTGCTTCTTAAATACATATATTTAACACCTAAACACGGAACAAACACAAATATCATCATATAAATATTTGCTCTGGATGGGAATCGAACCCGCAATCCCTTGGCGCACAAGATAGAATCATTACGATCTGCGCCATTGGGCCCGTCGGCCATTATATTAGTATAGAAGAATGTGAGATGAAATGTATATATGACTTTATCATTTAGTAAAACACTTCAATTTGATACTTTATACTTTTCCGTTTGCCGTCAATATAAAAATCTCTCTGGTCTGGCTCATTATTGTTTATTTATGTGATGTGTATTGCTATGTAAAAGTTTATGAAATGGTTTCTCTTTTTCTACTAGTTGTAAGAATATAGTTTTAGCTATAACTTGTAAGTCTAGTTTAAAAAGGACATTCTCCGTATGTTATGCGACATAAACAATCGTTTACAGATGAAAAAGTATAATACGCAGAAAATCTCCCGATTGCGAGTGATTCTATGAAACGATAAGAAGAATTGGTAAAAATAAATGCAGGCAATTTTTTTATGGGGCCAAATTATTTAATAGCTCCTGAGAAAAATACTCCGTGAATTTTAAAACGCCTGTGGCTTTTGATTATTGTAAATGAAATAAATTTAAAGGCCGATTCATCGACGAAATCTATTTGATAGAACTGTATTGCGTGCGAATGGACCAACACTCATAAACTGCTGAGTTATTAGCTTATTAATAATAACGTTATGGGCGATACTAAAATAAAAGTGTGTATGTTTATGATAAAACTGCTTATTTAACGGCTTTAAAATGCAGTTTATTTAACTTTTTAAATGTTTTGTTACCGTTTCACTTACATTGCGGCAACCACTCTATGATTAACGTCCTAACAACGGCTACCCCGCAAAATAAACGTAACATTGAACGTTAAAGAAGTAGTTTTATTATGAGAAGTGAACATCAATGTTAGAAAATATTATTTGTATTAACTGTCTATTTGATAGGTACATGATTAAGATTTTGAATACTTGGAGCTTAATAAGAATGAGAGATGTCAATAACAATTAGCGTCCCATCAGTTATTTATATGGAAATCGTGGTATTTGGCATCATGTTTTGTTATTAATATAGTTTTATAAAAGTATAAACAAAAATTTTGCTTAAATTTGGGCAAAAACTATTTTAGTTAAATATTTAAAATCATGCCGTGAAGTGCCGGCGGATTTTAGCAGTACTTTTCTATATATCAGAGATCGTAAAAGGCAACTGTGCTACCGGAACCAACAGATGGCGGTATTTATACATTTTACTCAATATATTTAAATACTACAAGGCGGGGATGGGCAGCAGAAACCCCGTCAAAGAGTTGCGCTCTGCGATTGCTACCACGCGTGCCCAGCGAGGCAATTATGGCAATCATCCTCCTTTCTTGAAAAGGCCTTTGTTTTGTACAACAGTGGACTTTCTACAGCTGATATTATTATAAATTTAAAAATACGTTCATTTGGCATATTTTCATTCTAATTAAACCTTGTTTCCTTGAAGATGGGATACACTGCAAAATGGATGTAAGGTCAATTTTTATTCGAAATTTGCACAATTAGAAGCTAATTATCGATAATAAAAATAAAAATGGTTTATCGTCATAATACAAAATACAGATAAATGTAGCCCTAGCTCCCAAAATAAGATAACCTGTGTGTCTGGAGCTAGTTCTTTCCCAAACGCAACATATTTTTTTACAGTTATGTATTAATTTCATAACTACATGTATTTAAAAACAAATGAAAATTATCCATCGCTTTTTAACATTATTTGCCTGTAACTTTATTTACACAAACACGTATTTAAATTAAAAGCTCCGAATGTCTATACGTTTCACGGGTTTAAATGGCAATCCAAGCTATTTCATTATGAAAGCTCTCCCCTTACGAGTCAGGTAGGCTTGGACTATCACTATCTCGAAACGAATAGTGTGGCGCAGTACAATTATGTACATATTATATATATTAAGGAATCATTAAAGAAATATGTTATGTTGTACCTACATAGCAAGGCACAAATTTAACTGCTCAATATATTTTTGCCAGGATAAGGCCACAAATCGTAATATTTATAATATAAGGCTCGTCATTAAATGTATGTGTACGATAAAGTAAGTTATAAATCAACAAATACCGTCAATTTCGGTTATCGCTTCAGAGAGCTCATCAAAAGTTGTGTATACAAATAATTTTCACAGTCTTGTTCGACTATATTTCAGTCCCATTAGCGTTTGTATTAATCTAAATCATAATAATATCTATAAAATATGTCGTACGTTTGCGTGTTCAATCTCTCGATAGAATAGCGGTCATGGAATTTTGTAGCAACTTCTATTGCCGCGCGGCAAAACATGTAAATTCCGCAGGTAAAACTCGAATAAAACTCGAATAGAGCTTTGTGAACTTTGCGTTACACTACTATCACGTTCAATATGAAAATGTACTTTGATCGCAAACCGGATACTTCAGTATATAGTTACAGACATGTAGTCACTCAAAGCCTTCAACCTTTCCACACTTCAAAATGATATATTGCTTGAGCTTTATTGTTTGTCCTGCTGTTCGTAAATGCGATGGACGTCTCTTTTATTAGTTTTCAGAACACCAGTTTAATGTTCTTTAGTTTAAAATAGCCTCGATTACACTATCGCATTTAAATATTCCTTGATTTTAATGACAGATATCGGACGAGTTATTTGAATTAATTTTCTTTGTTATTAATATTATTGATATTATAATTTATCGTGTTTTAAGCATCATATAAAATAAGCCTAAAATACCATTCATCATCAAAATCATGATCATTACAGCATTTGGAAGTCCACGTGCATTTGAGCTGCACTGCTTCGGATAGATACACCGCCATCTGTCGGTTTTGTTAACTTAGTCGCCTCTAACGACACCTGATACAGAGGGAGGTACTATTCCACTGTGCCGATACCTAATGGCGAGTTTATTTTAAATTCCATTGAAATAAATTAAAAATTCGCAAGTTTGCCTGCTGTCAATCCTATCAGGCTAGATTTAAATCAATACTCACTGTTGAAACGTGTTGCTTTTGCACAACACAAAATGAATTGCAAATAATAAATGCACCGACGAGGATCTCTATGATTAAATGGATCAGAAATCACGCTCAATTCGCGGGCATTGTTTCGCATAATTAACGCTTGTATCAAGCTGATAGTTAACTCTGGCACGGGGGATTCAAAACGATAATATAACACGGGTAGTCAAATGATAAACGAACCAGTGTCATTTCTGTACATTTTGCCTATACAAATGTCAACCATCAAATGTTCCTGAACTAAGTATTGTTAAGTATTCACCATATCAGCCATTAGAAGCCCACTGCTGGACATAAACTTCTTCAAGAAAGGGCGAATTTTGCCAATAATTGCCGCGCTGGGCAAGCGTGTCGTTTTTGCGACGAGGAGCTGCTGCTCACCGTTTCGGAAAGATATACCGCCATCTGTCGGTTCTGGAACCTTAGTCGCCTCTTACGACACCTAGTACATGGGGAGGTACCATTCTACTCTGCAGCTACTTCACGGCTTGTTAAGTATTAGTTTAGTTAGATCTTAGTGCTGTGAGGTAGGAAAACAGTACCTCCCTCTTTACTAGGCGACTAAGGTACTAGAACAAACAGATGGCGGTATATCCACCAGAGACTGTGTAGCTCAAACGCATTGGGTGTAGATGGGCAGCAGCATCCCCGTTTTGGAACTCTGCGGTTGCTAACACGCTTGCCTGACGCTGCATTTATCAAAGAGAATCTAGGTGACCCTAGTGATGATCTCTTGTCTTAATAATGAACAGCGAATTGGTCTAATATAATACATATCTCAAAAAAAAAATTCGTATTTATGATATCACTATCGCTATACTAATCTCGTGACTTCAAAATATTATGTCGAATTACTCATTAAGTTCACTGCTTTGCTCACCATTCTACCGAATCACAGCAATGCGAACTGCTTGGCGGTAGAGAAAGTTAAGAGTGACGTAATTAATGCAGACTACCTTTTGCAGAAGATGTAGTAAATTATTCCAACGCTATATTCGTAGCATCCTTTTTGATAATTTCGTCACCTGATAAATGCCTGAACGTTTAGTAAAATTATATAATCATTATATTCTGTAAATTTTCCTAATTTATAGCACAATTCTTGTTTTTTTCTTTTAATTATTAGACCAGGTCAACAAACTAGAATACAGCCCGCGTGATAGTAAGCGTCACTGCAGCCGCTCGAAATACAAAGATAACCAGTTGCCAATCTAGTGACTTGAAGATATTGTAATTTCACTTCAATTCAATTCTTACTCTACAACAATGCGAATACTGCTATTTTGCGGTAGAAATAGCTGAAAGTGAGGTACCAATGTAGACGACAATGTACCTATAAAGTCTACTTCAAGTAAACATTATATTTTGTAAAGTTTTCTGATGTATAGCGTTACTTTCGTATAATAATTCTAATTTATAGCAAAATCATTCCAGCCATTCAAGCGTGGTGCTGTGAACAAGAGAAATAAGGATTCATTTTTATTTCTATCTATGAAATATACGAACTGAGTAGCTGGTGGCCGTTAATTATAAAATAAACATCTGCATTTTTTAACTAGAAAACCATTTAGTAGAGCAGGCTATACCCAGCTAGTCAGTAAAGTTTTTAGAAATACCTTTATCTTGTTTCTTTTTTTGATGATTTAAAATCGATTTGGTTCTAAAAACTGTTTAGCATATAGGTATACATTTGAGTGTTAACTTTTTTGGTATCAATCTCGACATTATATTTATTTAAATAAAGAAAAATGTTCATGGGTATCTGAATTCCGGAATCCACCGACACCTGCTAGTCACCAATATTTAATTGCAAGATTAAAATTAATATTAATTATTTTACACATCACCCTCCGACATTAATTCTATTTATATATATATTTTTATGACTTTAACCGAAGAGTTTTTACCTTAAATTATATGAGATTGCATAAATGTATAATAAATTATTAGCACAAAACACACACGATTAATGTTTTTAATGATCACTTACTTCAAACACACCTAATTATATGTATAAACTAAAAAATATATCATGAATTTCAAATCAAAATTATTATAAACCAAAACATATAAGATCATAAAACATCTATATGAATTAATGGGTCTGTTTTGAATTATGTCGTAATTAAATAGCATTAATTAACACACCACAATGAATCTAATTATAATCATATTTTAAAATAAATGACAATCAATGCCTAAATATCAAAATCAACATTTAAAATAATTACTGACCAAACAAAACGCACTGTTTTAGAGGAAACATACCAATTTATATTTTATCTTAATTCAAGGAAAGCGCTTTATTTTAATTTATTGTTTATGCATTAAGCAGCTGTGATCGACCTATAGAATGTCTGATCGCACAAAATAATCCAATGCAAATAAATATGATGTCAATACGAGCACCAAATCTGCAAACCATTACTTTTCAAACGGCGCTCCCGACGACCGTGCGGTACGGTTGGTAATAAAACTAAACTAAGTTCACTTTACCGTGAAAAAAATGGGTGTGTCACCCACATTTTTTTTTAATCGGGAAAAAATTTTCTAAACTAAGCTACCTACCTTCCTATTGCATTTTGATTATGAACTCATAACTCACTAAAATTCAAACCAAATCAACACTTCATTATTAAAAAGTTTTTCGCGCGAATCTCCTTTGTAAAATATTAATAATATTAAACATATCTAAACAATCTCTTTTAATATATTTAGACACGTCTTACTTACCTATTCAGCAACATTATAAATAGTAAAGCCCCAACTTTTATTATCTCATTAACAGCTCTGTATTTGTATTACCAATACTCTTTTGAACAGCCCTATATAACCGACATTACTAAGTACTTCAGTTTTAAATACAAATCATTTTTTAAACTCCGATAATATAACTCTAACAAAATAAATCCAATACGAAAGCCTAAAATGTTCGACTCCAAAGTCTAACGTTTACTGAAACGTGAAAAACGCCAAAAGAGTCCCGTGAAACTTTAAACAGCCATGTGGGTCATGGAAGTAAACATTAAACGGACGCCGCAGCATGAGGTGAAAAAAAAACGTTCAGTGTTTACAGCTTCAGCCCTCGGGCACCACCGATCATTCGTAACGTAACGGCACATAAAAATATAATTTTACCTCCGATGTTCTAATACAACTGGCAACGTCGCGCGTCGCGGCAAAACGCTGCCACGCAGTTACAACGCATTCAACTGTTCAATTTGGACGCGGCACTACTGTTGGATCTCCGAGGGGCGAAGCGACGCTTCGACGTTGACACGCCTCGCACTCCTCAACGGCCAACCACTACTGAGCCTCAGCCGCCAGCGGTTTCCGCGCGGCAACCCACGAACTATACCTATCTCTTTCCCCGAATTATACCGCATACCGACATGAGGGAGATGAAAAAAATAGACCGCTACGTTTGTGTACTATGATCGAGTAAATTTTCTTTCGGCGTGGTGTTGTAATGGTTGAATATTGTCAGGTGGTTGTCGACTTTATGCTAGTGGGTGGTGGGTTCATATTGTTTTTGGGTATACTTAAGTTAAATTGGTGTCGTCGAAAACATTTTTGGTGCAAGTTAATGTAAATACATCACCTTACTGTTTGCGGTAGGCATCGATTTAGTGAAAGAACGAACATTGGCTAAGAAATTTCCAGTTTTCTCGGGCACTTAGAAAAACTGTGGAAAGATTTTTGGCTCTTAGTACATTTTGATTAGAAGTTTAATTTAATGATTAAATTAAATTAAACTTCTAAATTTAAATGCAATAAATTATTTAAAATGTTATTTATGGACAATCAGAAAAATAATAAATATTTGGCTAAAATGTTTATTCAGTTTTATCATTATAGCAAAACATGCAGATAAATAAAATAAGATATAAAATAAAAATCGTTCAATTCATGGCATTTATTAATATGTGTCAAAATGGTATAATCATAAAAAACGAGATTTTTTATTATCAAAAATAACTTATTATTAGGATTTGTCGAACAAAAAATTAAATGGAATATTAGTTATACTCATGTAGTCGGAAGCTGTTGATGCTCAAGGTTTCAGTGCTGTATGATTTTAAAAATCACTAGTTGTGTTGTTTCAATTGGGACATCGAGATTCTGATTATAGATACAGATTATATATAGAAATAGAAATAATCATACATCACAGCCACAGATAAAAAGAAATATTTTTTTTCTATTACATATTGCATTAAATTAAAACCCTATTAAGACATAACAAGTAATCATTTTTATTTCACCTCCGTAACTACTATGTAATTCATATTAATTCACAAATGCATGAGAGTGCATGTCTATCTCTTTTTAACGGTCTTACCGATTTGCCAATATTGATGAAATTTGGCACGATGATAACATTATCCATAAAGGTCACAGCTGTTGCTTATGGTGCTAAAAATGTATTCTTTTTTTTAGACCAGGTTGACAAACAAGCATACAGTCCACGTGATAGGAGCGTTACTATAGCCTATAGACGCTCGTAAATTCATAAGGATATCACTAACGCGTTGCCAACCTTGTGACTTGAAGATATTATGCCACATTACCTAGTAAACTCACTGCCTCTGTCACCTTTCAGACCGGAACACGGCAATGAGAACATTGCTATTTGGCGGTAGTAATAGGTGAGAGTGAAGCACCAATGCATCAGGTTATATTATTATGAGATATAGCTTATATCCGGGACTTCATCCGCGTAGAAAATTGATACTCAACAGCATTTTAATTTTTATGGTATTATAGCTACCATTAAAATAAAATAGTAATGCAGTAATTTGGTGCTAATAGCTTTTTTGTACATTTTTATTAACGACATTATTATCTTTTATCAAACCATTCATCAAACAGCAATGTTCATAGAGAGGCAGTGAAATTATTTCTTAATTATTTTTAAATTAATGAGGAGAGTTGTCGACGCGCAGTCGCAGCCTGCGTGGAAGCGACTCCGGCGTTCGGCGCCTTTCTCGCGATATATATACGCCGCCGATAAATATCGGCGGGTCATCGGGTTGCGGAAGAATTTTTTTTATTTTCTACCCACTTGTTTTTTGATTTTTCTTGCGCCGGCATCTTTGTTGATAAATTGAATTCAATACAACTTGTATTGTATTTAACAATGCAACTTGTATTGTATTTAACAATACAACTTGTATTATATTTAACAATACAACTTGTATTGTATTTAACAATACAACTTGTATTATATTTAACAATAAAACTTGTATTGTATTTAACAATACAATTTGTATTGTATTTAACAATACAATTTGTATTGTTTACATTTCAAGCGGCTTCTTTTCGTTGCCTGCATAGAACTTTAGAGCGTTACTTGGCGTGTGTTTAAACCCGCTATGCAGGCTTCTGGTGACGGTTTCGTGGGGGCTTGCTTGTTCATGTTAACAGCCGCTAATTCCCGCTGGTAGGCCTTGGTGTCCCGAGGTCTGGCGTGCAGCGGCGCTATACTGCGCAGGTGCGGATTCACCAGGGAGGCGCCGTCGGCGCGCGTGAACATCGCGCTCGACAGTCTGCGGATGAATTCTTCAACGTATTCTGTTCTCAGGTTCCGGTGTATAGTCGACTTTCGCACCAGGCGTGGTGCCTCGACTATTAAGCGTAGAACACGGGATTGCTGGGATTGAAGGTGGCCTTTGTTGGTCAGACTAGTTAGTGCATACCATGCCGGGGCTGCAATATATATGTTATAATAATATGTTACGTAAGGTCGAACATATGTCTTGTAAACTTCCAGCTTCGTTCTGAGCAGGAGTTTAGAGGCGAATACCGGGCGGAGTTGATGTGCGACCGACCTGGTCTTTTTGATCACTTCTTCAGTGTGGTGCTTCATGCTAAGGTGGCTGTCTATTATGATCCCCAGGTATTTGACCGTGTGGGACCACGTGACTTCTTGCCCCATTAGCTTCAGTGGTTTCGGGAGTTGATGGTAACGACCAATGACTGCAGCCTGAGTCTTGGTTACGTTTACCTGCAGCCTCCATCTGCTTAGCCACTCAGACAGTAGGTCGAGAGTGTTCTGTAATTTTTTAGCTGCGCGTTCTTTATTCCCCGAGGATGCCAGGTGTGTGCCTTCACCTGTACAGCGCGGGCGAGATTCAGCTGCCCTGAGGTACACCAGCCTCAGCGGCTCGTTCTGTTGATACAACGTTTTCCACTTTCACTTGAAAATACCTTTTATCGAGGAAGGAAGCTACCACTCGTGTGATCCAACGGGGTGTCTATGACGTTGTCAATTTGTATAGCAGAGCCTGGTGCCACACCTTATCAAACGCCTTCTCTATGTCGAGGGGTACTGTGGCGGTGTATTTCTTTTTGTTGAAGGCCATCGTCATATGGTGGAATACTCTGGATAGTTGCAGTGAGGTGGAGTGTTCTGTCCAAAATCCGAACTGTTCCTCCCTCGGTTTTATGTGCGGTCCCAGATGTAGAAGCAGCAACTTCTCATACACCTTGGATACCGTAGTCAGCAGTGTGATGGGACGGTAACTCTCGGGCTTAAGTACGTTCTTCCTGGGCTTGGGCAGCATAATAACTCCTCCCATTTTCCAGGGTTGTGGGTAGTGGCCTGTGCGGTTGATGCCGTCAAATACGCGAGTCAATGCGGAGATGCTTCTCGGGGGAAGGTGTCGCGGCATGTTGCCAGTGATATTATCGAAGCAATGTGCTTTTTTGGGTTTCAGTCTGTTTATCGTTCTGCTGACCTGCCCGGTCGTGAAGACGACGGGGTCTTCATCTGCCGCTATGGGTATGGCGAGGTACTCTCGAAGGTACCGGGTCACCGTCTCGACGTGTTCTACGTCGTCACAGGGGTTCGAGCGGAACTGGCGTTTTAGGTAGCCATCTGGTCCGAAGAGGGGTCTGATTGGAGCTGACCTGATCTGGCGACATAGGCGACCGTACGTAGCAATCTCAGCTTTCTACCTGATGCGAGCTCAATTCGTATTTTACTTGTTCGGACAGGGCGTTGAGCTGTCGCTTGAGGGTTGGGCAGCGTGTTTGCTGCCATCTTTTTCTTAGACGCCGCTTTTTCGCTAATAAGTCTCTGATGCCCTTGGGCAGTGGCTGGAGCCTGCTGCTGCTGGACACGGTGAGCGATGATGAATCTGCGGCGTCTTGTATGCAAGTGGTGAGTGCACTGGTGGGCAGCTCAACATCCTCAGAGGTGGTAATCCGTAGCGTTGGGGTGTTTAAATGCATGGCAGAACTGAACGCCTTCCAATCCAATGGTTTGGCGTGCAGCCGGTGGCGTCACAGTGGTTGGACTTCTACCAATTACTACCAGCACCGGGAGATGATCAGATTAGAAATCCTTGCGGAGGGTCTCCTGCGTCAATACGCTGTGCAGGCCTTTGTGGATCGCGATGTTGATTACTTGGGGGCGTGCAAGGGATTATTTGGATAGTGCATGGGCACCTCCGGGCCGCTAACGGTGAAGCCGTGATCCTCCGCGGCTCGGAGTAGCGTCCTGCCCTCTCTGCAACAATGCGCAGAGTTTCATGCCATGTGTTTGCTATTTAAATTCTCCGCCACCAAAGTGGGCGTGGGGTCCGCCATCTGGATCATTTCGCTAATGTGAAGTAAAGCGTCGGCGGTTTGTATGTAGCAAATACATGGATGGAATATCCAGCGTGGACTTCTACCCCGAGGGCGTTAAAAGACTTATATCAGCCTCCGACGCACCAGGACAGCGGGATGCAACGTTGGGATCTGACATCTCGTCTTTCCAGTACAGGTAGTAGTTAGGCATCTTGATTGTGTCTTTGGCGTAAAGCAGGGTCTCAGATAAAAGACACACATCTATGTCTTGTTCTCGAAGCAAGACCCGTAGCAGTTCTAGCTTCGATCTGAGCACATTGGCGTTCCAATGCACTATCCTCAGCGGTCTATCTTACGTCCTGAAGGACGCAGATAGCTTTCTCGGTGTCCATTAACTGGCTTTTTGCTGCGGTACTGGGACGGTGGCTGCCTTTTTTTGGGGTCTCTCATCACAGGGGCTCCCCTCTCCTTAATGCCCTTGCATTTTATTCACCCCATCGTTGGATTCAGCCATCAAGTGCGGTGTTGTTTGGTTTGCTGAAACGCTGCCAGTGCGTACCAGAGGCCGTCCGGCCAACGCTGTTGTGTCGACTTTATTTATCCTGGCTTCCTGCTGGAAGACCGGGCTTCCCACCGAGTTTGCTGGGTGCAGTCCCCCACAGTTTGCGCATGTGGGGGGCTCCTCGTGCGGGCGGGGGCAGTTACTAACGGCGTGTGCTTCCCAGCATCTCACACACGCTTGCCGTCTATGGCAGCCATGGGAGGAGTGCCGGAATTACTAGCACCTGTGGCACTGGGCAGGTCCTTTCTTTCCCCGCCAGGCCGCAAAGGCCTGGTGTGCACTGCATTTGGGTGAAGTAAATGCAGCCTGGCTTACCTTGTCGTTTCAACCTTGTCGTTTCTTGTCCTCTTCAATTTCGCCTGGGTCTGTCTCGATTGGGAGACCTCGTATGCAAAATTTGGCGCTCTTTTCTGCCGGCAGGGAGTAGCTAAAGCAGAAGAGGTTCTCTTCCTTCTCCAGGTCCGAAATGTATTGTAATATGCCACCACGGTCGTATTTTTTATTTCTTCAAATAATTTTATTTTTCTTTACTGTCTTGAAATCACAAGGTTACGCGCTAGAAATTTCCGCGGTGATGCTTGCAATAATAAGCGGTTGTTTATCTATAGTCATTTAAATGTGGTCTTCGGGGTAAAATTGATAGACAAATAATACTTCGATTAGCGACAGAATAATAATAATAATTTTAAAAGGAGAGCCTTTAGCCATTATGACTATGGTTGACAGCGCGTGGTGCTGGACAGGTTTCTTATTTGTCTGTATTTCTTTAATATTTTTATTTTCTAGGCCTTTAACTTTTTTGCCGACACCACTTTTGGGGATACCAGGTATTGTGTGATGATGCCGACATCATCACACAAAACCTTGTATCCCCGAAGGATTTTCTCTTCCCTCTCTTTTAGCTAAAAGATTTAGGTACAAACTTATAATGTCGTATTTATTTACTTCCAATTTAAAAAAAAACAAAAAACATGGTTTTTGCTTGAAAAATTTTGTAATTTTCGTAAAAACCTGTCATTTCAACTGATTCCCGCGACATTTCTGATGCGTAAGTTGCCGATTTTCGAGGACAATAAAAATGATGATGATCGTTATCATATGAGCGTTGGACGTCCACTGCTTGACATAGGCCTCCTCAAGTGTTTTCTAATAGGACCGGTTGTATACAGCCTGCGTTTTGGGCGATTCTGCAGTTTTAGTCAAATCTTCACCGCCGCCTTAAAATATATAAAAGAATAAAAAATCAATGTCTTAAAATTCCTAATACATAAAATAAATATTAAGAAGAAGCGAATATCGCAGAAACCACGTCTATTATTTATACGTATATTATTAAACCTACGCAATTGTGAAGATTAATTAATATAAAGGAGAGTATAAGGGAGTAAGGGATATATTTCCGGGAAGACGGTAGGTAGAAAGGAAAATGATAATTAATAGTCTATGTATTATCGCTCGTATGTTTGTAGTGGAATCGATATTGTATAACGCTCTAAGGACTTTTATGTAATAATAAGTGTCCTCTATTTGTTAATTTCATTTGAAATTTACCCTATACGAACATTATATTGGCGGCCAGCAGCTTATATGAATAATAAAGACGAACGCTGCTAAAGAGGCGACATGCGGGAGTGTAGATGGGGGGTAGAAGGTGGGAGGGGAAAGGTGATTGTGTGATTAATGAACGATCACTAATCGTTAATTAAATGGACAGCGAGTAAAAACTTGTTAGTATTTCATGTGATTTCAAATCACAACAGTTTATGACACCTGTCTATAATAGCCTAAGTCTTAGTTAACGTTATAAATAACTATAATAAACGTGAAAGTTCGTAAGTGGATACTTGTTACTTTTTAATGTTTTAATGACTAATCAAATGGATACAATATGGTACAGAGATTAATGATAGTCAATATACGTTAGTTTTCATCCTAAAAACAATTTCTTATGCGTTAAATATTCTTCTACATATATGTAATCGGCACATTTTTCGGGATAGTTAAGATGGATGGAACTACAAACGTTGACTTAAACAACTCAAAGATAAGAGACATAGATGGTAACTTCGGCGGGTGTCCGCAACTCGACGACTCTTTTGCCCCATTATTACATTTTGCTCGATTGTCAGCCCTATTCAAGGATGAAATATAAAGCAAAGACCTCGCAAACAAAATCTCTGGTGGGATGCTTGTACTAAATATAATATATGAATAGTATCTTTTTACGAACTCCTTTTTGAATTACGTCTTTTTTTCAAAAATATCATATTTTAATATTATATTTAAGTTATTTTTTTACTTGAACACATTTTTATATTTGTCTGTGGGATACCGGAATGTGGAATAGTACCCTTCTTTTGTACAAGGTGTCGTGAGAGGTGAATTAGTTACCGGAATCGACAAGACGTAATTACAGTTTATCAATAATAGCTTAGATCAAATAAAACAGGGGTTGTGCAGCAACGTTCCCGTTGCTGACGCCGCCCTCATTAGTAAGAAGAAAACGAAAGGGTAACGAACGCTGAATGTATAAATGCTAGAACATATTTTTAAAATGTTTCAAATATAATATTAAATTATCAAAAAATATGAAAGTGGAAATATTAACTGAAAAGCTTTTCTAGACTTGAAATGTTTTAATTTACGCCACAGACAATATAAAGTACGAAGGGACCAAAAACATTTTGACGCATTCCCATTTCCGCCTTTCAGCTCGGTTTTTATAGCTGACGGGATGCTTAACCGCAGTGTTAACGGGTTATCAAAGACAGATGAGAATTATTTTTTATTTATTTACCTGTTTTCGCCTCTATCAAAAACGTTTCGCTCACCAACGGTTCCGTGTAACCATCATCATCATGTCACCCATAGAAAGTCCACTGTTGAACATAGGCCTTACCAATAGAAAGGGGCTTTGCGACGAGGATGTTGCTACACATACTGTAAAAACTTCACTATGCTAAATTGCCACATCTCACATATACTACATAAATACATATATTTAACACCCAAATATACAATAAACACAAATATTATCATATAAATATTTACCCTGAGGGGAAATCGAACTCACGACCTTTGGCTCTAATATAGCATTACCATCTGCGACATCGGATCCGTCAAATTTATATTTTTATAAATTTTGTTTATATTTTTTATTTATAAAAAAAATACTAGAAAAATTATCTTTACGTGTCCCGCGCGTCTTCCTCTCCACCTATACTATATCCTTAGTATCCTTACTAATATTATAAATGTGAAAGTAACTCTGTCTGTCTGTCTGTCTGTTAGGCTTTTCCGCTTAAACCTCTCAACCGATTTTGTTGAAATTTAGTACAGACAATCTTAAGACCCTAAGAAAGGGCATATCCTATTTTAAAATTCGAAATAAGGGTTGTGAGGGATCAAAAAGGGGGATGAAATGATGTATGGAAGTATCGCTATTTTTAGAGCTAGAAACTTGAAACTTATTTTTCAGGCCATTCATTCAACTTTAATAAATATTTCATTCAAAGTTTATATAAGTTAACATAAAGAGGTATGGTATCCAAAAAAACTATTCCACGCCGACGGGACTTCCCGGGCACAGCTAGTACTTACACATATCTACGATACTTCTCTTTAAGTCTGCTTCTGATTAGAAAAAAAACATTGGGTGGAAGGGACCAAACAAACTGTTTAACAACGTTTGCCATTATTTTAACGTCGACGCCTGCCATGTCGTTGAGTACGTATCGATAAGTATGTTTTAAGCTTAGTTTATGGTTTTTGGCTCAAAAAAATTATACGTGTCCATTATTATTTTTCTTTTACAAACCTCTTTCAATATTAAAATAGAAAATTTATTTCTTTTAATGTCTCTATATATCTTATTTAAAACTTGTTGCACATTTAAACTTTATATTAAATCCTAGATTTATTCATGTTTTGATTAAACGTAGGTGATTAATGTAAATTAAATAAAAGTTAAAGCTTAATTATTTATTTCGTAATTTTTGTAGACCCTATGAATTCTGGTTCCTTTAACAAACTTCTCGGTGGTATCTTATTTCACAATAACTTTGCCTTCGAGGTAGATGGACTTCACAGACACCGACGGAATCCTATAAACTTATTATAATTCCGCTAATTAGTTCAGCTTTATTTTTCTTTTGAGATACGGAACACTAAAAACAGCTAGATGTAGTTGCATATTAAGTTTTAACTCCATTAAAGATGGTTGGCTTAAGTAATAATCAAACATTACGCTACATGCATCTTACTTTTAGAATTTTGATAAAACAGCATATAGATAGCACAAATTCTTATGAGAACTTATATTTGGTCCCAGGAATATACCCGCAGGATCACGATATAAACGATATGATATAAACGCTGGTAGAGTCAATGCATGCTTCATACTAGCCATTACCAATACAGCCATTACTAAACTACGTCACAAATACGTTAACTAAATTGACAAGAGCAAACAGTTGAACAGCAACAGTTATAATCAAAATGATTGCTCTGAAATAAACATAAAAAAAATAGCATCCATGGTGGTCTGTTAACGCCATTACTTGTCAATATTCCTTGCACGATCTGTTTTCTTTTAAACATGTTTAAAACAAGCTTTGGAATCACAATACTATAGGAGCGAGAGATCTCTAAAGGACTACCTAAATAGGATACCATAAATGAACCAAATTGTTTTCGTATTGCCACGTTTTTAATTCTCCCTCTTTTGCCACTGTCACTGAAAGTCCACTGCTATGTATGCGCCGCGCTGGGCAAGTATGTTGACAATCGCAGAGCGTAGCTTTCACGACTAGGATGCTGTTACCTATCACCGTCTTGTGCATTTAAATAATATTGTTTCGGATATATATACCACCATTTGTCGACCTTAATCACCTCTTATGACACCTTAGAGTGAGAAACTATCCTTTTTGGCTTTTACGACTTTTGCCCAAGGGCTAGGAAATTACAGTACAGCTATTAATAGCAACATTTATTGATATTTAAAAATCAAACGTTCCGAAAAACGTTTACTAGTTTTATTTGCAGGCATTTTCCTTTTTTGAAGGTATTGTGTGGTATTATTGACAACTCGCTTCGCTGTCGAGCGGAATGAAAACCATTTTTTTTTCTGTGGTATCAGTTGCATAGACCTTTATGATAGTTTTTAAAGCGTTGACATGGAGAGAGGCAGTAACATGTGTTGGGATATGTATAATATGCGATATTTAAGGCGTAGTTTCATAGAGCGGATGAAGGTGGTGGAGCACAAACGATACTCTTACAAATTTGTTTATACATATTAAACAAAAAGAGTTTCTAACTCTATGTAATAGTCAAAAAATAAGTGAATATTAAGGAACCTAAAAAAACGGACTTCAATCATATATTATGTGGTGCACTTCGTATGATCATATTAGTGTTTGTTCTGTGCCTGCGTATTGAATATTGTATGTATTTAAGTATTGTATTTATGACTCCTCTGTCGTTTGATGTTCATTAGACAGTTATTTAAGTGACTTATCATGAAGTCTGGTCGATGTATGAAACTATGTTAAAATTTATTATTTTTATTAATTATACTTCAAGTTAGTCCAGAAAAGTCCAGTGATGTTTTTGCGTGTTCCTATTATGAGATAATGAGTCAAGAAGTCAATGGTAGAACACCAACAACTTACGTCATTTGATTATGTATAGATAATTAATCCGAAACTCACCTCCGGCAGTCCAACGTAGCAATTTCGAAATTTTCCATTATTCTTTAGTAGTTCGCGCACTTGCGTGTCGCCCAGCCTTATGAATTGAAGACACAATGTCACAGTACTCTGTAATTTAACTGCTCTATCACCCTTTAAACCGAAAACAGCAATGCGAACTTTTTGGCGATAGAAAATGGTGAGAAGACCAATGCCGACGGCCTTACGAAGTATATATTGTATTCTATTACGGACAAAAAACAGTTATACAATGGGTTTTTCACAATTTACGATAATTAATTCAGTAAAACAAAAAATGTACAATATATATAGGTACTAAATATTTATAAAAAAAATGCCTGCTTCATCATCCACAAACACATTAGATATTTATTATATTGTAGTAATATAATATGGAGTAACACTAAAGAAATAAAAACGATTTAATTTATTTATGAATAAAATGAAACATAACACGTGTAACCTAAAATTATTTATATTTGTTTTATTAGTGAAATGTAAATGCAATATTTTATTTGATATACCACTCTGTGGTTCTCCGCAATAATAAATTCTTATGTAGTAGTAACATTATAACTTTAATGTAACTTGTTTTGTGAATTGGCGTGTTTCCAGATTATGAAATGGGTTAATATATTTCAGTTTTCACGCAAAATCATAATCTGTATACATGCCGATTGTTTGTAAAATAAAATGCGGATTTTATATCCAAGCAAACTCTTGAGGCTCTTTTCAATAGTAAAAATTCTTCATTTCTTTAAGTTTAGTTTTTAGACGTAAAAGGAATTCTTGTTTCTTTTTATTTGTATAAGCGATATTAATAAGCAAACACTGTATTTACACTGATCACACACGCTGTAGATGGTACTATTCAAAGTGATAACGAACCAGCAACAAAAACAAATATTAGTTTGTTTGTATATTCCTATTGGATAAAGACCTCTCAAAGAGATATTCATTGGATTTTCTTATACACTATTGCCAGTTGAATAGTACCCTCCTCCTCTTGTACCAGGTGTAGTGAAAGTAGATATTTTCTTATAATTGACTTATTGGACAGATGACGTGGAGTTCTCAGCTCGTAGTTCATTCGATAGGACTGCTACTGCCCAGCCCCTCTCTGTTGAGTTTGAGTTACGCTGTTTTGAATGGATATATATAGCTCAGGGATCAATAAGTTCCAAGTCCAGAGATGGCGCTTGTAGTAAACCAGTAACCACGTCTTTCTAAAGTACTAACTTTTGTTTGAAACGTGTCCAAATTTTTAGTCGATCGAACCAGAAACAGTTGAGTTATCGAGGTTGGAGTAAAGTCGTTTTGTAGTTTTTTAAACAATTTATAAAACCGAGTTTTGTTCTGATAAAATATTATTTTTTAATGGGTACAAACACCGTGGAAGCGAAACAATGGATTGAAAAATGTTACCCAGATTCTTGTCCATCAAATGCAACTTCAAATGCAAAATCAAATTTGTCGGTGGTTTGCCGAGTTAAATCGTGCTACGTGCGTACAAATGACGCGGAACGCTTAGGTAGACCTGTGGAAGCCGTTACACCGGAAAATTTGAGTGAAGTGAAAAAAAAATTAAAGATAGTAAAATTATGAAAGATCGTAAAGTGAAGCTCAGTGAAATTGCTGAGATGACACAGATATCATATTGAAGTGTCGATGTTTCAGAAAAATGTTTATCGCTATTTACTCGCAACAAAAAAGATTTCTTGCGTCATTACGTGACCATGGACGAAACATGGATACATGACACACTCTATCCAGAGTTGGAGCGGCAGTCATCTGAGTGGCGCACAGCTGGCAAAAGCCGTCCGAAGAGTCCCAATACGCACCAGTCAGCTGACAAAGTCATGGCGTCAGTTTTTTGGGATACGCATGGCGTGATTTTCATTGACTACCTCGAAAAAGGTAAATCAATCAACAGTAATTATTAAATTGACTTACTGGTGCGTTTGAAGAAGAAAATCACAAAAAAACGACCGCACATGCAGAGAAAAAAATATTTTTCGCCAAGACAATGCACCCTGCCACAAGTAGATGAAAACAATGGCCAAATTTAATGAATTGGGCTTTGATCAGCTTCCCCACCCCCTATACTCGCCAAATTAAGCCCCCAGTGACTACTGGCTCTTTGCTGAACTTAAAAAAATGCTCCGAGGAAAAAGATTTGACTGAAATGAGGAGGTCATCGATGAAACTGAAGCCCATGTCATGTCGCATTATTAGTCTTGTTCCGGACTTTAATTAATCTTTTATTAATTAATATTTCATTATTGCCCATCGTTATAACGGTCTGGTATCCTTCAACGCGATACCAAAAC
The DNA here is from genome assembly GCA_020976665.1 of Heortia vitessoides. Lineage (NCBI taxonomy): Eukaryota > Metazoa > Arthropoda > Insecta > Lepidoptera > Crambidae > Heortia > Heortia vitessoides. The sequence goes on along the minus strand of JACJUM010003259.1, from coordinate 4,436,194 downwards.
CCAATACGAGTAGGTTGTGGGCCACAATTTTGGGGCACAGGGGATGGCACAACTTCGGGGCACAGAAATTGCCGCTATGTTGAAGCACTGCTCACGAAGAATGTTTGCTATTCATCCGTATATGCAGCAACCATTAGAGTTGTCCGTATGATGCTACAGCTTAAGCTCATAGCGGTAATGCAGTCTCATGCTATAGTTCAACCTACCCGTGCTCTGATTTCCCTTGCTAACTTGCTATATGGAAAAAGTATGAGGCTCTCGACGCCCTTGATTCACACCTGCATCCTGGAATTGTAGATTAGATACCTGCGTCTTTAATCCTTCCCGGCCCTAATGATACAGTCACGAGGAACATCCCGCTCTAGACGCTAAATCAAAGGCTGACTGAGTAGTTTCGTAATAGCCTTGCCTTTACTTGGAAATCAGTAATATCCTGGATGATAATAGCGGTCTTTAGCTAATCCTTTAGACGTCTTATAATATTGATGCAAGATTGACTTTTGAGGACATTCAGATGCGTAAGAGGGGCATCCAAGGACCACCAAATGTAAACTCGGTGGTGCGGAGTTCCGATTTGGTGAAAGGCTAGCCGTAGATTTTCTATAAGCATTCGCTTCTCTATTGTATTTAGCCGTTTGATATTTTCAATAATGGATCGCGTGGGATTACGACGAATTGGTGCCATTACGACGCCTATACGCGTACTTTACAATAATATCTAATTATTAAAATCCATTTTTAAACTTTAGCTATGTAAATACCTGCATTTTATAAAAAAAAAACTAATGACCAACTAATTAAGACACTATCGCTTGATAACTTATGAACGTTAGATAACGATGGCATACGATAAAATAGCACTTAATTATCCCACTTCTGATCTTAAAAATAAATTCTACATTGGACTTAAAATACGGAAATGTCCTAAATTAACGATTTAATAACGAATTTAGAACAAATTAAGAATTAACAAAAGCGCTCGGGCAAAAGTAACTCGGTGTCACTATGCTGTTTTTTGCTTCATGTAACTACCCTGTTCTGACTGGATTTCGGGTTCCTGAAAGGGGGTTCTTGTAAGACTATCTAATCCCTGAAGTTGGATCAAACTTTAAGATGAAAAAAATCGGTTCAATAGTTTATAATTTCAACCCAGACTTTCACCGAGACACGTACATTTAATATATTAAGATATATGAGCCATATTTTTTGGTGGCGCTGGAATTGACGTCTGAGTAGGCCAGCAAAAGGTTCGTCCGAAAGAAAAGAGCTATATTTGAGGAGACAAAATCTGGAATTAGAGAGCATCATGTTAGCAATTAAGTAATAACTAGACTTCCTCTTTATGAAAATTCAAGTACAATGAGCTTATATTCTCTCAAATAAATCCAAAGCGACCAAATTAATTACTTTTTTGTGTCTGTACTGATACATAAGAGTTGCTAAGGGTGAAAAGATGAACAAACAGATAACACTAATTAATGTATTGTAAATATGAAAACAACATTTTGTTTTAAACTAAATTATTAATTACTATGTGGATGTGCTTGGTGCAGATGGTGCCCCCTACTGGGGGACGGTGTTAGGTGAATTAAATTTAATGGTATTCTCTAATGGGTTTTAATTACGCAGTGGGATACTAACGAGCGCTTTAGTATGATTTAGTTTAGAATTAAAATTGGAGAAAGTGATGCTTTGTATTATTTTTATGAGAACAAAAGCTAACTTTATATACTACTACTAGGTTTTCGATACTGAAACATTAAGAATAACCTATAAAATGGTTAGCTATACAGCTAAATTACAATGCAAAAAGTAAAATTCGCAATCATTATGCCTTTGATTTTAATAACGTCGAAATCCACGGCTCATAAGCTTCTCCAAGAAAAAAATCACAGAGTGCAGCTTTCGAAACAGGAATGCTGTTGCGTGCCCATCTCCGCCCTGTGCATTTAAGCTAGACTGTTTCAGATAGATATACCGCCATCTGTCGGTTCCGGTACGCCTCTTACGACACTTTGTACATCGGGTGGCTATTCTACACTGGCGGTACCTCACGGTCCCTAATGTCAATATATAATATTAATGTAATAGTTGATTGTATTTGAAATTCCATTGAATGCTTTCAGCTCAGTTATCAATCGAGCATTGATATAATCAGCAGCCGTAGAATGTCCACTGTTTCCACTAGAAAAGGCAAATGTGTTATTTGCCACGATCCACTATTTAGGATTTACCGGTTACTTTAGTCGCTTTGTAGCCTATCAGGTACATATACATGGGGAGGCACTATTCAACTCAGTCGGTAACGCAAAGTTATTGGTGTCGACAATGCAATAATCTCTTACTAAGTTACCATATAAGGTACTGTATATTCTAAATTCGTAGGGGTATCAGTCGCTCTATATAATTACTAGAAGCGCATCGAACTTACGTATCGCCGGGTAATAAATATGTTTACCGGCAACTTTTAGACTAATGTGTATATAAATATAATACATTTTATTATTTTATGTTAGTGAGAGAACCGATCGTTCCGATAACGTATCACCACTTCCTCAGATAACAGGCAAAAAGTATAATAAACTATAATGATTGTTTAGCGTTAATTAGCCGCTAGTCCCTTCCCTCGGGTTCTTTCGCAAATTGGCATTTATTAATAGATTTTTATATAGTACTTTTTATATAGTGTACTAGTAGATTGATTTTTTATTAGTACAGGCCGACAAAGAAGCATACATTCCGTGTGATAGTAAGCGTAACCGCAGCCTTTAGACGTTCGTCGTAGGTATTATGTCACATTACTCGGTAATTTCACCACCTCTCTTACCATTTAAATCGGAATACAGCAATACGAAAATTGTTATTTGGCGGTAGGAATAGGTGAGGTATCAATGCAGGCGACCATTGCACGAGATTTTTCTCAAGCAAGTTTTTAGGTCACGTAATATTTTATTGGGCCGTAAGAAAGAGGCGACTCAGGTACCAGGACCGATAGATAGCGATATATCCATGCAAAAAGTCAGCTTAAATGTAATGGATACTTTCTTCCCCGTCGCGGTAGCTGCACTCTGCAATTGCCAACAACTTGGCCAGCGCAGCAGTTATGGGCAACCACCCACTTTCTTGGGGAGGCCTATGTCCAAAAGTCAACTTTTAATGGCTGGTATGATGAATATTTTGTTTGGATCAGGTAATAAGTAACTGGGAAAATATTTTGCCAAGAATAGTATCTCCCTCTGTACTAGATGTTGGAAGAAGTGATTAAGTCACCAAAACCGAAACAGTGTAGGTCAAATGTATAGTGCGGATAACTCCATACGGGCAGCAGCATCCCCGAAAGCAGCGTTCTGCGATTACCAACACGCTTGCCCAGCGCGGCAATTTATAGGCAAAATTCCCCCTTTCGTGGGGAGGCCTATGTCCAGCAGTGGAATTCCTATGGCTGGAATGATAAACTGTATGTTGAATAACTGTTTGTTTACAAATTTCAACCTCGCTGTTTCATGCACACCTGGTTCTAGATCATTGAAATAGTACTGGCAGCGCTTCGTGAGTTGACCTGCGTTTATTTTCTTCTCTTTAGAATATAGGGATAAATCATAGCCTATGCTACTTAATAATAATGTCACTTTCTAAAATTAAAAGAGTTTTCAAAGTAGAATCGACCAAATTGATCTTTTATCACTATATACTTATATACTTCGAAGTGTTCTCTTTTCCACAGCATTTATTCTACTCGCGTGCTTCTTCTAACTTACCCAACATTCACTACCATATGTCAGTGTTGGGATTCACACAACTCTATGAACAGCCAGTAGTGCCCTTTTTGACACATTTTGGCTGCCTATAAAAGCATGTACGGCTCCCTTGACACTATTTAAAGGTTTTACGGTCCGTTTATATCTTATTCATAGTTTTCATCTCACGTAAAAACACTTCCCAGATACAAAAACTCTTTCACTTGTTCAACTTTCATGCCATCGATCACAATTCTCAGTTTATCATACTTACCTCCTTTACAATAACATTATACATTTTACTTTTAAACCTTTTCTTTTTAAAGTATCTTGCAAAATCTTCAGCTGACGATGCTAACGCTACTTGAACATAATTGTAATAATATCATAGGGAAAATCGTTCTATAAAATACTTATACATTAGTTTAGAGATATGAGAACGGGACTACCATGGCGACGGGAATAACTACTCGTAGATAAAAATTTTCAGCACTGGAGGACCAAGTCGGGGTGGGCCGCTATTAAAATACACAAAATACACCTATAAACCGCATACTATTTGTGGGGTATCAAATAAACAGCTAACCAAGACATCTTTACTCGGCAGCATAATTCTTCACCGCGAGACGTCAGCGGAGATCAAAAGCAGAATTTCCATAAAAAAGTGGAAAGTGAATGAAATGAGGCGAACCAACGTGGGACATGCAATTAAAGAAGCTAACACTTGTTGTGTGAATTTACTCGATACAAATAAAACTACACGACGTCGCATCGCGTTGCCGACGATGGATTTATAATAATTAGAGGCGGTACACACCGCTGTGAAAGTGAGAAAACATTATACATTGGTTCAATTCAATGACATAATCTTACAGCGCACAGTTTTTGCTGAGTGGGTTGAAGGAAGCCGTTAATCAACATATGCTTTTAAATAGTAACTGCATTAAATGAATGCTATGAATGCATAAGTGAAACAGTTTTTAAATCAACAAATTGTATTAAGGTCCGCAAAGATACTAGACTATAGATTTTACCTTGCAATTATTTTGTTCAATTATGTCGTTGCCACAGATTTATAGGTAGAGATTTAAAGGTTATAGAAGGCTGAGTTCAAAACTTATAATAGTGTAATAATAGTTTAATATGGACAACGTTAGTATCATTTGGTACCTTTAGAATGCATACATGGAATTAACACAAATAAAAATATAAATCGTCATAACATGTCATTACGGACATATATAAACATTCTTACTCATTCCTAAAATTATAAACATGAACGTTTGTTACGCAAAAACTACTTAATGTTTTTTTATCACTTCACTTTTCTAAAGCTCATACATTAAAGTAGCACTGGCTATAATTTATCGAGAATATAATGATTTATCTGAGAGATACAATCTGCTATACATGTTATTCTGTCATGAGTTGCAAAAAAACTTGCATATATATTTGTATAATACGATATACATAGTGTATTGTGTGTTTACTTTTACTGAATATTTGTAAAAAGAAATCTTAGTTAAATTAATACATATAGAACAAGAGCTTCTCAAAGTAACTCTATTATCTTTCTCAACTAAACCGTATGTGAACGTATTTAGTAAGAAAATTCATTCAACTGTTCACCAGTGTGTCACCAGCCCAAAAATAAACACCGGTGCTTTCATCTCGTTATACCGTGACAATTATATCCTTGCTGATTGACGGCGTCAACTCTGTCCCCTACGCCGTCGACAGTAGGTTCACAATGCGCTGGCATGTTATATATAGAAGTCGACCTAAGCGTAACGCTGGGTCATTAAAAATGATGATACAAAATGTAGGAACAAAATGAATTTCGGGAATACGATACTAAATATTGCGTTTCAATAAATTTAAATGAATTACTTCATTAATAAATGTATTTTTGATTGAAGTGGGCTAAACAGGAGTTTGTATAATATTTGCTTTTTAGAATACGAATAGAAGACGCCAATTTTGTAATAAAAAGATAATGCTTTAAAAGTATAAACTACAAATAATTCGAGCTTTACACTTGAAAATTAATTAAAGAAATTTTATTGCTGTTGTTATATCCTTTACCTAAAATAATTAGTAATATCATTAAACTTTAAAATGGCTTTCTGCATTTCAAAGTGTGTTTGTTTCATTCCATGCAATATACAATGTTATAGACATGTTATAGACACAATTTGAATCATTAACCAATGTAATATGTCTTTGGTCAACTTTTACTTCATATAAGCAGAACGCTGCTGAATCGGCTATCTCTCTCATACCTATTACTACTAAAAGTTATTTCTAATTATCACCACGCCGCAAGTGACCAAGCGTGACACTGTATATATCGCAAAAAAGTCGAAATTTTCTTCCACATTGATGGCCAAATTTTAATGCACATTCAAAAAAACATTGAAAGTTTTGTTTATATAATATCAAATACCTACATCGGAAATCAAATCACACAATTATATCCAAGCAAAATTATATCCCATAGAATTAATTATCAGCTACTTAGACGTGTTCACCCAAAACTACTATACTTTTAGTACTATACTTTTTAATCTATATATATAAAAAGAAGGACTAAACTATAAGGTCAAAAGAATCATTTAGCTTAGACCAATTTCAGTGAAGCAGAAATAATTAGCTTTGTTCTACAACCTAGCGCAGGTGAATGCCACTGTTTAGGTGTTCACTGATAACATGGACAAACACTCTGATAGAAAACCTTTCTAATTTGAAATCTGTTTAAGTGGTCTAAACATCAATTGTCCTAAGTTATCAACTGGAGAACAAACAGGAATTAAATAATTGCCTTGAGGTACCGGCATAGTAGAAAAGTGCCTCCCACTGTTTCAGAGGTGACTAAGTTACCAGACCCAATAGATCTCTATATAGGCGGTATATCCATACATCAATCTAAGACAAATATCAGTGAAGCATTAATGACTCTAGGTTTGATCTACAACTTCACGCAGATGAAACCAAGGGGCAGAGTGAATTCGATATCACGTACATAGGTGTCCAATTATACGCTGTAGAATTATTAGCAGTAATTACTGTCAATTAAGCTCGGTTGACAAACAATAGCCCTGTGTATAGACAATACGCAATTGGTTATAAGACACACGTGACTTCTCAAGGATATTACTAGCGCGTCAGCAACTTTGGTATCAGAAGGTGCTATGTCATATTCCCTTGTGTGCCACTGTTTAGGCAAGTCATTTGAGATATATGAAATAAAGGACATTTTGAAAATGACGCGTGCATAGGTACCGCACTCTACCTATTTCTACCGCCAAATAGCAGTGTTCGTATTGCTGTGTTGTGGCTTTAAGGGTGAGCGACGCAGCGAAATTACTAATGGTTAGCAACCTGCTAGCGTTATCCTTGTGATAATACTGTTCGTCATTAAAGACATTGGAAGTCCACTGCTAAAGATAGGCCCCTCAAAAAGAGGGAGTTTTGCCCATAACTTTCGCGCTGGTTAAGCGTATTGGCAATCGCAGAGCACAGCTTTTGCGATGGGGATGCTGCTGCCTATTCCCAACCTCTACATTTGAGCTATACTGTTTCGGATAGATATACCGCAATCTGTGTCAGTTCTGGTATCTTGGTCACCTCTTACGACACCTCGTACAGAGGGAGGTACTATTCTTCTCTGCCGGTACCTCTCAGCTATACTACTGTTACTATCACGCAAACTGTACGTCTGTTTGTCGACCTAGTCTTATAAAAAAGGGTATCAGTAATGTATTCATCTTCAAGTAGAGGGTTATTTGTTTCTTACAATTTCATTGAAGTAATCTTAGAACCTTACTTGTTCTTACATGCTTTGAATCATCTGTCATGGTCTATTTTGAATGTAGAGTCAGTTAGAGAAGTATGTCTGAAGAAAACATTTAACTTATACTTTATCTTAACGTTTTGACCACATTAATAGAGAATCATACATAAAGTTGCTAAAAAATGCATAATGATACGTAAAATAGCCAAACGAGCTATGTAGAGGGAACTGTTCGGAGTCACCTTGATCTAATGAGGAACTAGGAGAGCCACAGAAAAAAAGTTTTACGACATATCCCAGCGAATGTGGAAGTAGATGTTCCTACAGTCAGGGTACGCACAAGTGATGGGACATAGTTCCGTGAAGTTCTGATATAGAAATCATGCATCGGAAAACGTAGTGTAAACGTTCACTGACAACGTGGATAGACGATCACAGACTATCTGACTGGAAACCAACGACCTTTTCAAATTGAGATCTGTTTAAGCGGTCTAAACGTCAGTTATCAACTGGATATTAAACAGGAATTAAATAATTGCCGTGAGGTACTGGCAGAGATGAATAGTACCTCCCTCTGTATCAGGTGTCGTAAGAGGCGACTAAGTAACCAGAACCGACAGATATAACTATAGGCGGTATATCCATCCGAGATAGTGTAGCTCAAATGCATTGGATAAGGATGGATAGCAGTATTCCCATAATTAAGCTCTGCGATTGCCAAAACGCTTGGCAAATTTATAGGCAAAAATCCCCTTTATTGGGGAGGCCTATGTCGAGCAGTGGACCCTACTGTAATGTTGAAATAATAGGACCTGTCAGACTGTCGTTATTTTTTTACGCATTCCGGACCAGTACCAAGATCTGAAATCAACAAAACAGACTTAAAGCGGCGTCGGCAAAAACGTTGCACCTATCCACCGTCCAACCAATATGGTCGAGCGAGTTTTTCACTCGATGCCCACTCATGAAATTAATATCAATTGTGGAACCGCCTCCTGACGGTAAAAAGGCACAGTTGCGTCGGCTCTGCTGTTGCTTTAAGTTATTTTTACTTAAAAGGTAGTAGAGACACGGCTTGCTACGCATTGCTTAATCGTGTCCTATTTCGTACACATTCGTCCTAAACACTATTTGTAAATAATAGTTTGGTAGAAATTGCAATGCAGAGTCAATATATGACTGTCAGATTTTGTATTAATTCCAGCCATGTTTTGAATTTAGAATTTGTCGATTTGAGAAATTTCAAGAAGAAAAATCCTTTTCTATTTCAAATAAAAAAGACAGGACTAGATGGTAGATTCACAATTAAAGAAAAAGAAAGCGAGGGATTTCGATAAAATACTAATATAGGAAATGACTGCGTTTAATAGTGTTGGAATAAGAGGAGAATATTTATCTGCTCTTCATGATTATTTTCTGACAATTGAACCGATTAAACTGCCAAATATAGAAACTGCAAGAGCCGCCGATAACACTGTTTATTAAGATCGTTTTTTCATGCGAATATTTTTTTATTCCCACAATATATAATACAATACCTTGACTCCCTGGTAAGTCGCTCAAAGCACTTGTATTACGGACGTCAGACAATCGAGGAATCACAAATATACTACTTAAATACATGTATTTAACACCCAGAAACAGAAAAAACACAAATATAATCATATAAATATTTGCTACTGAATGGAAATCGAACCCTTGGCGCACAAGATAGGATAACAACCATATGCGCAAACGGGCCTGTCTATTTAGTCATTTATTATAACTAATTGTTTGTTTATAATTAGTTTTTTTTTGATTAGGGCACTTAATTTACTTAATTGCTATTAATGACGTAGCGATAGACTTTTTATCTTAGATAAGATTATTATTTATGTTATATTTAGTTTTACGTAATTGATAAACGATTTATAATTTACTGATCTTTGGTTAATCTTTAAAATGTAAATACAGAACCAAAGGGTAGATGACCCTAAATAAAATTAAAGTATAAGTAAAATTAAAACATAAATATAAGTTTTGGTTATTAATTCCTGTTTTAGTTTAGATAACAATTTTTTACACTTTCGTGTTTTAAAAATTTGTTATTATGATGACAAATTTAAGCGATTAGTTGATTTATGTGCCGTTTTTATTTTAAACTACATGAATAGTTTACTTTGAAATAAAAAAAGCAAGTCATAGTTGTTGATTTAATCTGTCCCGAAGAAAAAGATGACGTTTAATGGCTACCATAATGATATAATCTTACATTATGTATCGAAAGTAACAACCACCGGCTTAGTCGAATTCAACATATATTTCAAATCGTCTTTTTAAAGCTGTCAACACTCATACTATCAATGGAGATAAGTTTTTTTTTTTGGCACGGAACTATTATTACAATGGATGCTACAATACAACATTGTAAACATAGAGCGAATATAAATGGTGCTAATGCCAAAATTAAACATTGAACACTCACATAAGCTGATACATAAATACACAAAAACACATTCAATTAGTTTACGAGTCAACATTTTTAGCACCGTTTTACTAAAACCATGGCATTTTCGCGACACCGCACACCGCCCACTTGTCACAAAACATCCCTATACGAATCATAAAGAGGCCACGCGTTTGTCGGAATCGTGCGAACGGAGCAAATGCTTGCTGGTTATAACTAGAGGTCGGTTAGTTGATTTTTAGTCGGTTATTTTTCAATTAAATTGGCACCTGGCGTACATTACGACGGGATTGATAGGCGCTAACTGTTAATACCCATATTATTTACGTCAAGTGTGTGTTCGATCACCATCCAAGACAAACATTTATGCGAAGAACATTATATTTGTAAATTCTCTGTAAATTATTTCGGAATCAGGTTAATGTATTAAATAGTGTGTGTCTTATTACTATTATTTTTTTTGTAAACCTTATCTTTACAGCTTTTTATTTTTTAGCTCTCTGATAATGTATCGAATTGGTATTAAAGAGGTTCGGTGCAAATATTAATGTTAGATATGTTAGTGTTAGATATGTTAGTCTTAATGCAACAGACAAAAAAAAGTTTGGATGACTATGTCTTCTGAATGAAAACAACCAAAAATTATACTACATAAAGTATTTATTAGTATATTGAGGAAAGCATGTAGCTACAAGACTTTCAGATGTGGGCTTGGACTGTGGAGAAACTGCATTTGGTGTCGAGTAGCGACCTCAAGTAACGCATGTAAATGGCGGAACTAACGACTGTAACTTTATCCATGGAATTAAACTAATTAATTTCACTCAGTGTTTCTTCTATATTTACGTTACTTTTATGAATGTTTTCGGTGCGTTATTCCTCTATAACATTATGTGGTACTAACTATTGTTTCCTCACATAAATATACGATAACTGCGTATATAGTTTAAGAGGAAAACGTACACGAGTTTCAATAGGTCGAACATAGAACCCATTTTGTTTTTAAACGATGCTATTATAAACATAAATTATTTCAAATCAAATTTGTTTCGCCTCTATTTAGGTCTGAAAGTGTAAACTTTAAATATTTTCTAATGTTAATAATTTTTGACGGGACTGATGACGCAAATGACAGTGAATATATTTATGCGCCAAGGTCGTGAGATCGATTCCCACACAGATCAAATATTTATATGATGATATTTGTGTTCGTTCTGTGTCTGGCTGTAAAATATATTTGGCGTGCGTAACACGAGTGCTTTAAAAGACTTACCACAGAGTCCTTTAAAGCACTCGTGTTATGGGTATTACAAAAATAGTACTTTTCAATACTTATAGTCATATAAATAATAGTGTAATAGAATAATACGTGATACCAACCTAAAGAAAATGTAAGGTTTATTTTGTTATCACCGTAATTTGAATCATCTCCTACATACCTCTAACTTGGTGAGACGTATAGAATCAGATATTAAAACGCCTAGCTTAAAATTTCCATGGTTTAGTGATATCAAAAATATACGTATTTTTTGTACGATACAAAAAGTTTAATTTACGTAACAATTCAAATTAGCTGGCTATACTTTTTCCAGACTCTTGGTTTTACAGAAAAGAAGCGTCAGTATACTTAGAAAACAACCTGACGAACCGATAAATACTCCAAATATTTATTTTTTAACAAAAATATTATTTCAATAAACATTTAAAAGTTGTCTTAAATTCACGTGTAGATAATATAATTCGTGACGTCACTTATAGTCAATAATATATTGTGTAATATATAAAAGTGACGCTGCGTGTCCTCATTAATAACGTATATAGAGTTAGTCATTAGTTGTGGTATGTTTACATACATACCTACATGGCATTTTGTGATTATTTTTTTAATTTCGACCACGCACATGCATGCACATCGTAGAAGGTCCACCATCCATCCACCAATATTATTACGCAATAACGCCTAAACTTAAGAACCGATTTAAATTAAATTTAGTACGCAGATTGTCTAAAGCCTTAAAAGGACGTAGGCTACATTTTCATTCGACATAAGAGTTGGAAGGGGTTGAAAGGGGGGATGAAAAGTTGTATGTAAGTATCCCTATTGTTAGAGCTAGAAGTTAGAAACCTATTTTTTAGGCTATTGATTGGTATACATAAATGTAACATTCAAAGTTTATGTAAATTAAAGTAAAATGGTGCTCAAAGAAACTACTCCACGCAGCCGAAATCGCGGGCACAGCTAGTATGATATATTTTAGTTTTACACAGTTCTAGTTAATATTGAATATTCATTAAATATTGAAACAAAGAAAATGGGTTATGAAACAATAAAAAATATATTTAGAAACAGTTGATGAGATTTCCATCCACCACTTCCGTCGTGACAGAGAATTCACTGCATACGTTGTAAAGACGCCTCATTCTTGGCAAAGGTCAATTTGAGCCTAATACGTTTCAACGGAATGGGCATACTAGTGACTTAATCGGTGTGCGAGGCACTCTTCAAGGAACTTCAAATGATAAGGACATATGCCCAGACGCAAACACGTAGAACTGATGCTGTTTGAATTCTATCGGACTATGTCTAGCGATTGACGTCTTATCGTCTTATTTTGCGTTTCACATAATATTATTGGATCGAACTTGATTTATTTGCTTCTAGTGTTTTTTACAAATTAATTTGCTACAAATGGTTCGAGTCAGTACACTGACTATTTCACGGATTTAATTATTTTTTTCATTCGGAAAGGTCAATTATATCGGTTTTAGCATATAGTATATAGGCTTCGCGTACATTGTCCTTACATTGCAGTTTTGTGATACCTATATCGACATGCATTAAGTGCGAACAAAATTATTTGGATTTCCGATAAAAATTAATACTGAATTGATTTAAATAATAATACAAATGAAAAATAATGGCTATATAAAGTTAATATAAATCTAGCGACCCGCCAAGGCTTTGCACGGGTGCAATAAAAATGTTTATTATGGGTTATTTCTAAGAGATATATGCGACCATAGATTTTTTGTAGACCGTTTTATGGTGTATTATTTGATCTATTATGATGGATTCTATTTGATCTATTAGGATGATTTCAGCCGACGCTTGCAATGTAATCGCAAGAATTTATTTACGACATTATATTAGAAACTTAAAAAATGATCAGTGTTTCTCTACTATATTATGCATGTGTTATACATCTATCTTCCACTTTTTCTATTAAAAACACTGCATAAACATCTTTCCCGTATTTTGCAAGAACTAATCATACATCACACACACTCATAACATCATACATACAGGGTTAGACTGCGAAAAGTGACTTTGTTTTATATCATATAGTGATAGTGATAAAAAGATATAATCATCATTCATCATCATACCAGCCATTAAAAGTCCACTGTTGGACATAGGCCTCCCGAAGAAAGGGGATATGTCCATAATTGCCGCGCTGGGCAATCACAGAGCGTAACTTTGGCGACGGGAAATCTGCTGCCCATTACCGCTCTGTACATTTGAACTGACTTATTTTCATGGATATACTGCCATCTGTCGGTTCTGGTACCTTAGTCGCCTCTCACGACTCCTGGTACATGAGGAGGTACTATTCTTCTCTGCCAGTACTTCACGGCTAAAAGTTATAATGTTAGATATTTATAACACAACGGGCCTAATTGCGCAGATGGTAGTGATCCTAATTTTACGCCAAACGTTGTGGAATCGATCTTCATCCAGAACAAATATTTATATGATAAATAAGTGTATTTGTTCTGTGACTGTCCTCTGTTATCTGTTGACCGTAACACAAGTGCTTTAACTGACTTAAATCAGAATCGGTCAATGTATGAGGTATGGTTTGAATTTATTATATATAAGTCGTGAGGTACCGGCAAATCAGAATAATACTTCCCCCCGTACCAGGTAGCGTAAGAGGCGATTTAAGTACCATACAGTAAGTATATCCATCCAAAACAATATCGCTGATATGCCCACGGGGTGCGGGAAGGTTGCGGCATCCCAACCACAAAAGTTGCGAAAAGTCTGCGCTACAATTATGGGACAACGGAACAATCTAAAAAACCAACCGGAAAGGAACATGCAAGAAGAACTGATAGTTACTGAGATCCCTTGTGACCTGTATGAAATCTATATAACAACTTTTTTTTTTTTATTAAACCAAGTTGACAAACCGCGGCCTCATATTGTCACAAAGATATCATTAGCACGTTGCCAACCTTGTGACCTAAAAATACTATTAGCCAGTTATTTTAATGCCTCTTTCAAACCGGTACATAGTCATACAAACTGCTATTTGGTGAAAGAAATAGTTGAGAGTAAGGTACCAATGCAGACCTTTATATGAGGTCTACCTAATGATAGGTGGTAAATGTTAATCGGTGTTTACAACCATTGTGTAATAACTACACGGTTACAGTGACTAACTTCACTTTGAACGTGACGTAACCCACACCACTCTTCACCCCAAAAATAATCCGGCGTGCGCCCCATCAGGAATCGCACCCGTAACCTGAGCGGTGGACAGGCACGCGCCCTTTGATCCCCCGCCCTTTGTAAGCAGACACTCCGACTAGACGTTTCGACGGGATACGAGAAGCAGGACAGCTGCGAGAGACGAAAGGAAAACGACTATTAACTTCGAAAGCCCTAGCTTTCTTTTCTGTCTAACCTTGAAAATTGCGCGATTATCTTTGATAGAGCTGGTTGAAGTAGAACGATAGAAATATATATATATATAATCATAATTATTATTATGATAAATCCCCACAGCATCTTATACATTGACCTGACTCCATGGTGGGTCGCTTAAAGCACCTGTGTTACGGACGTCAGACAGAGGAATCACAAATATCATCTTATAAATATATGCTCTAGGTGAGAATCGAGCCCACGACCCTTAGCGCACAGGATCACTACCATCTGCGTCATCAGGTCCGAATAATGTATTTTACTTTTAAATATGTTTTTTGACAGTATTGAGAGCTTGCTGAAATGTGAATCTGGAGCAACGCAAGAAAAACGTAAAACTTATATGCACATCTTTCTAAAGCATACAATAAGGATTGTTTTTATTATCTACATTTAACAAATATTATTTTACAGTCCAACGTTTAGACTATAAAGTTCTACGTAATATTTAATGTTTATTTCATTTAGTTAGGTAAATTCAGTTTGGACAGTACTGTTCAGTAAAATCTCTTTTCAAGCGCATTCTTTGAACGTGGATATATGATATAGCTTTAACTGATCTAAAATGAGGAATGTTATACACATCTGTCTCCAAGTTCATATATTTTATTTTAAAATTGTATATGATAAGTACTTTTATTAACAATATATTAAGTAATTTTTTAATTTCCTTATGAAACTACTACAAATATGTATGTTCTAATCTTTATTCACCTCCTAACTGACTTTACCTAACTTAAGGGATCACTACTAGGTTCTATCGGAAAACTAGCACCGCATTGGTAAAGATACCAGCTGCGCAGGAACGCAATACCGCTCTAGCTTATATGGAGCACCTCAAGGGAATGTGTTGGGACCTACGTTATTTATCATCTACATTAATGACATAATTCATACTACCCTGAAAAATGGTAGAAAAATTGCATTTGCAGATGAAACTGCTCTAGTGTTTAGTGGTAGTGGCTGGGAAAATTTCACTGCAAATACTGACATACAATAAATATGAATGGAAGTCTACTAACTTTTAATGCAGACAAAACAAAATTTTTAACTTTTTCGATTACTAAAAAAACTCAACTACCTACAAATTCTTTGCATCTCTTCGCCCACCGGATAAATTATAAATTTAAAAAAGTACTTGTTTGTCCGAAATTAGAAAATATTTTAACATATAAATATCTTTGCGTAATATTAGATTCTTTATTAACTTTTAATCCTCACATACATATTTTAACGCAAAGAATTCGGAAATTAACTGCAGTTTTTAGAAATATAAAACATATTGCTCGAAAAATTTTTTTAAAACCATTAATCGTAACTCTATGTCAGTCTCTCTTGTCGTACTGTATTGCTATTTGGGGGGGGGGGGTGATACTAAACGAATATATTACTATGTACATTTTACCCTTTGAATACCCCACCTCAAAACTCTACATCCATAGCAAAGTTTTAACAGTGAGACAATTGTACTACCAAGAACTTATTCTCAGACAGCACAAACTATGTGAACCTTAAAATAAACCAACTCATAGTAGACGAAGGTATGTGGATTTCTAAAATATACATCAGTCATGTCGTACACGGTTCGCACAGCGATTTCCAAATTTTGCAGGACCATTTATTTATAATAAAATTCACTATGAAATAGATATTCATGACCTAAATAAGCACACATGCAAAACAACAGTAATGGAATGGCTCGTGATATTGGACTACAACAAGACAGAGAAATTGCTATCAATATTATGCTAGACTGGACTATATTTATTGTTACTATTAATGTTTATGTATATAATATATACACAATATAGCTTCATATGCTATGTATTTTAGACATATACACACACATTCACACCTACAGAGCATAGATGCCTATAAGAACAGGCTAGACCCAGTTTAGGTACTTAAGTATCAAAGTGAATTTTAGTTCAAGTTTCCTTTTGTTGTTGAATAAAGTTATTATTATCATAAAAGTAACTGCTTTTTAATTGATATAAATAAAATCCATGTTTACTCCTTGATGAATTTGGTTATATATACAAAAACGTAATGCATCTGATTACATTATTGAATAAAAATTGCAAGACGTTTTTATATTTATATTTTTTAATTTTTTTAATAAATAAAGCATATTCAGGCTTTTCCTCTTTTTGTGATGCAGAAGTTTTCTTTTTGCTAAATTGATTCTAAGTCTATGGGATATGCCCTGAAGGTTTTATACCTATGAAAATAAATCTCTAGAGAACCGTGTCTTTAGATTACGCAATATATGAGCAAATACTAGTAGATATTAATTTCAAGTTGATGATTCCTCGCATTACCGAGAAAAATGGTTTTCATTAACAGATAAAACTGGGATCCTATAAATCAAAATGAAACTTCCATTTGGATGAAGTTACGGACGCCAGGTATCAGCACTAGCAAACGTAAAACCTCTTCGGTTCCCACATTAAAAATACCACCATTAACAATTTTCCTTCGTAAGAAGCAGCAAAAGCAATGAAATTACAGCTATGCGTGTACAATAAAGATCAACATATTACGTTGGAGCATCAAGCGATGAACTCGGTTGTTGCAAAAACATCTTTCATGTTGTAACAACATTGCCACAAGATCTATATGTAGCAGACAAACTTTGAAATTGGATATCTTTAAATGTAATCATTAAGCATGGTAAAAACGAATATAGTTAATTATTGTTTGTCATAACAATAAATCGGTTTGGGACATGAACGAAGATGTCTCCTATGAAGTGCATTATTTGCTTTGTTCATGGTGAGCCGGCGTCCCTGCGGCAACTTGCTACACTTTTGGAGACAAATGCCGGTACATGCACCAGATACGTGAACTAATACTAACACAAGTACTCTTGTTCAGAGAGGTACCGGAGGTGTAGCGTCACTGTCCACTCGTAGACGCAATCTTCGTTCGAGATATCGGGTACTCTTGTTCAGAGAGGTACCGGAGGTGTAGTGTCACTGTCC
>JACJUM010003259.1:4404066-4418513 GCA_020976665.1 Heortia vitessoides | reverse complement strand
TCTTGTTCAGAGAGGTACCGGAGGTGTAGTGTCACTGTCCACTCGTAAACGCAATCTTCGTTCGAGATACCGGGTACTCTTGTTCAAAGAGATACCGGAGGTGTATTGTCACTGTCCACTCGTAGACGCAATCTTTGTTCGAGATACCGGGTACTCTTGTTCAGAGAGGTACCGGAGTTGTAGTGTCACTCTCCACTCGTAGTCGCAATCTTCGTTCAAGGCACTGGATAAGCTGGTTCACACTCTTTTTAACTCGGCCTGATCTGTTTCTCATCCCGATATGTTTCCGTACATCTGCTCAGGTTCGCCTAACGCTGCTAGGTCAACAAACATCCATTTTACTCCCAGCTGTTGTTTGCTGGCATCGGAGGTGCTTCGTAGACTTCTTTTTCGTCAATCAAGGATAATTCAAACTGCTAACGAAGATTTCTAGACGCATGTATCTATTTGACTTCCAGGATTTCGATAGATATTCCCAACTGAGTAGTGGTTCCAACTAATTTTGCAAATCGTTCGGACTTATAAAAAAAAACAAAGAAAAATTTCCAAATATGTCCGTGTTATATCATAATAGAATCTTATCTTTTGTCATCACAGTAATAACTTCTTTATGCTGTAGTTATTTTGGTTTTTGAACTCATACTTTGGATGAAATATATATGAAAAATGTATTTTCTAGTTTCAGAAACAACAAAAAATTGCTGTTGCAGTCAATACAAAAAGTCACAAACTTTGCTTAACAAAACTAAAAACAGTTTCTTACAGGGTAACCTGAAAATATATGATTTATGGAATTAAATAAACTTAATAAAAAGTTTCTTACTATCTTGACTTGACTTATCTTGGTAACTTGAAATTATGTTAAGATGTTTCTTGGTGAATAAAAATGTGCTAGCATACTTGTAGGAAACTAAAAGAAGCCACTTTTTGTGCAAGTTTTTTCCGTCGATTGTTGTTAACATTATAAAGGACGTATCATGTAGTAATATCTAATATTATGAAGATAGTGCGGTACAACTGTAGACGTATATATGATGTCTAACTTCTCTATATGATGTCTATCATTCAATAATACACTTATACAAACTTTTGAGATTATAATGTTGGTAGGAAAATTGAAACTAGGATTTATATTCTAGATTTATTAATAATTAAACATATTATTATTAATAAATCTAGAATATAAGCGTACTGAGAATATTATATATAAATTCATAGACCCCCAGCCAGGACTAAATATGATGTATATGTGTATAAAATGAGTGTTTTATTTAATATGTGATTAATCTGTTGTTTGATTTCCACAATATAAGTGGTTTTTATAGATTTTTTTCTTTTTGTGGAATAAGATCTATGTATGAGATTTGACGTGAATTTTTATAAATATATATAACACAACATGTCACTACTCATGCGTTTATCCAATTCGCCGCTTGCCGGATCCGTCGGTCTGCCTGTGTCTCAGTAAAAAGGGGCTCGGATGACGATGATGTATCATGGACAGAATACAAATTCAGCTTCATAGACTTGCGAGGGGACTGGATTTCGCCGCTTTATACTGCTGCCAGTAGAAAATCCGGGGTGAAACATTTTCGAGTCCTTGCATGCGTTAAGCATGTCTAACTTTACATAGCTTCTGAGGAGTCCAAGTAAGTGAGTCTGCGATCAACACGCGCAAAAAAAATGTATTTATAAAAAAGGTACTGAAATGTTATGGCGTTCTTTATCTTTCTTGTCTTCTGATTTTGAAATAATAGATACGTAAAATTACTCTATTCAAATTCATAGCGCACTTTTTTATATTAATATTTTGTTATTGTTGTAATATGTATGGCCTTTCAGTTACCTTAAGGCATCCGTTTGCTTAAGTACCCAGAAAACAAATACAAATATCAAGTAAAGAAAACTATAACTTTAAAAAACTTTTTTTATCTCTCTCTCAAATCTTAATTACTATATAATATATGAAAAATTGTCTTCTAATTAAGCAATATATATATGATGTTAGAAGGATTTGGATGTAACAAAAAAATATGTTGTTGTCATTGCTGGCCTAGATCTCATTTTAATGAAATTGTAATATCCTAGATACATACCAAATTTCCCTAAGGACTCCCTAAAGACATGGCACAGCTTGGCGTGACAACAGCTCTACTAAATTGGACAAAATCTAATGTTAAATACGTCATAGATAAAAAATTATTAGGGTCTTTATAGTAGAAAATACCGTGTATGTATTTTCAATTAATATTTTAAAAGTTACTTCAAAGTTAAGTAGCTAAGACATTATACCGCTTCCGCCTATAGGATCTAATTCAGAAAGTCAACTTAAAGAGGATAATTTCATATAAAACATACCACATTTAAAGTTCCTCTGCATTGGAACATCACTCTCACCTATTTCTACCGCCAATTAGCAGTTTTGGGGTAGTTAAAGGGTAAGGGAGACAGAGAAATAATGAGATATGCTATCTTCAAGCGTCTATAGCGTTGCAGTGACATTTTCTATCATGCGAACTGTATGGTTGATTGTCGTCCTAGTCTAATAAGAAATAAAAGACGTCAAGAATCAAAGATCTCTTTAAAGCGCACGATTCAAGCATACCGCTTTATCCTTTCAAACATTACCGTCCCGGCATGTAATTTTTTTTTTATATACCCTGTGCACGTTTCATATTAATTGACACGTTACATTAAAAGCATGTATCGACGTTCGACTTATTAACAACTTACTCTGTACATCCCGAGTGCGGAATTTTGATGGAAATCTTTAGTGGAGGGATGGCATTTTTATTATCTTTACCAACAAATGAGTTGACAATTTGTAAATATGCACTTAAATGGTGATTGTTTTCGTGTAACTTTTAATGATATGTGTTCGGGTAATTTTATTATCTTAACAGCCACCCTTCTCGTTCCTTCCTCTTCGTCTTATTTTTTATCGGGTAAACAGTAAAAGTTATTAGAACAAATGTCAAAAATTAATGCTGTCGGGATGTGAGGTTTGCATATATCAGTTGTATGCCTGATTCTGGACTGAATGAGAATTGTGAAGAATAGCGATAATGTTGTATATTAATGTAGATCACCTTTTATATTGCGGGGAATACTCGTCACAGGCCTTGGTATATCGCAATGAAACTACCAATAGAACTGAAATGTAGAAATAAATTTAAGAAAATATAAAATATATTTTAAAAAAAGCATACAATTACAAGAGGAATGCCCTTTATATCTTCCATGTAAACTATAAAATCACTATAAAATCATCAATCATTGTCTGTTATCGAACTAAAGCGACAAATTTGGAAAAACCTTTTTTAATTCGTACAATTGATTTCATTACGCCCATGCTTAACTTTGCTATAAATATAATAAAACCCAATACTGCTTGCTTAACTCACAAACAGTTAAAATAATCGAAGATATGAAATGAAATATTATTACCGCCAGTATTTAATGAATTCGCTGGTATTCATATTTATAAACGGTCGCTTATAAAATAATACTTTTAAATTTATGTGCCGATAAAATTTTAAACCAGAACGTTTTAAACGAGCGTATACAATTTAAACAACCATTTTCAACGAGTTCCGTCGTATATGAATTTATTTACTGAATGATTCAGATCAGAAGCTGTGATCGTAGTTACATTCATTTAGGTATGTTATTTTACGCTGTTTTTGCTGACCGTCTTTTTACAAAATGGTGTTTATCTAGTGTTCTAATCTACACAAAAATCATCATTGTATTATCAGCCGTTGAATGTTTACTATTGGACTTTGCCTCTTTGAAAAAACGGGTAATTAAAGTTCTATCTGCCGTAGCCACCATCTGTCAGTTCTGATAATCCATAGTTCGTGTTTTACAAATTTGCATTTCCTATATATACCTAAATCTGGTGATCTAATAACCTACATTATCTCCAGTCTTCCACGAATGATTTATATCTTAATATCTACATCTTTATAATCCTTTATTACATATTATCATCTGTGGAGAGAGAAATAAAGTATTTATCTATTTATAGGGCTCACCGTCAAATTTTCGACTTGATTCACACTGTTCGTAAACAAATAGGTAAACTGCAGAATTCTGAATATAAACTAAATAGGTAGTTTAAATCGATCTTAGAAAACGGCGGTGAATCTGCGTATCTAATTATTTTTTAATTGCCGTAGCGACTGCAGTTATTCGTAGCAGTTGGATAAAGTTGTCTGAACTGATTGTTGTGGTGATCTGTAAGAGAAGCCTATGAAGGCAAGTAACAAACGCTGTGAATTTTTCGTTTAAAAAATATCTCGATAAAACCCGTACGTGTTGGTCCAAAATTGCTATAACGATTTTTGACATACGGCTGACGTTGTAAGCGGCTTAGGATTGGCTCAGGGATTGCAAATTCGACTAGAAAATTCTCGTACATTTGATTTAACTCTATCCAAATAGAAGGTAGAATTCAATGTGCGCAGATAAAATGGTCGCTAGTAAATCGGTAGTTGTAGATAATTAAAAATTTAGAAAAATTAAGAAAATAGATAATTTAGCCATAATCACCAAGTCACCAAGAAAATAGCGGTGACTATCGCACGGTGTCACTTCGTGACGAGAATGCTGCTGCCCATCCTCATCCTGTTGTATTTCACCTACACTAATTTGGGAGGATAAACAGTTATATATATCTGATAGTTCCAATACCTCAGTTGTTTCTTACGACGTCTGCCTACTATTTCTTTCCGTCGATATCACACGGTACAGGAACATTAAATACTATCTTCAAATAGATTCATCAACATATCAAGCCTTTAAAAGTCCACTGTTGGATGTAGGCTTCCCCAAGAAAGGGAAAATTTTTCTCATAATTGCCGCGCTGGGTAATAGTGTTGGCAATCACAGAGCGCAGCTTTTGCGACGGAAATTCTTCTGATCATACCCGCCCTGTGCTTTTGAACTACACTGTTTCAAATAGATATACCGCCATCTGTCGTTGTAGGTACCTTAGTCACCTCTTATCACACCTGGTACAGAGCAGATGCTATTCTACCCTGCCGGTACCCCTCGGTTATGATACGAGTAAATGATAGAATGATTCCAACTATCAACACTAATTCTTTTTTTTATTTATAAATATCCTACCAAGAGACCTATCCACAACCAACATCCAATTGGAATCGAAAAAACAACAAAAATTTCATCTCTACATAAAGCCGGCATTCAATTTCTAGTTAGTGCGCTGCTAACTTGCAGCCGTGAAGGGTTGGTTAACACCTTTTCGGCCAATACCAATTTATTAAACAGAGTTGCTTTGTTTGAGGCACCTGCGTTTTAGGGTTAAATTGACGTGTTCACACCTACGATGCTAAGTTATTGTCAGCTTGGACCTCGAAGCCTTTTTTGTTTTTGTTTAATAGAACAGACACTTCTGCCTCTTGCTGTGACAAATACATACACACTGACAAATCGCACCCTTTTTATGAAAAGTTATTGTAAAAAAGAAACTTAATCGATAAATAAAAATTTAAACTTATCTTTTAGCTTTAGCATCTCACATAGATTATGTTTTAAATACAACAAGTCATTTTGTGACCTGCAGTTTTAGTTTCTCTTACCTTCAAACCGACCCCTTCTGATGTTGACGCATCAGTATATATCTGCGGATGTCGGATACATATTTTTATATTTGGAGTCAATTTACGAACAGGTCATATTTTCTTTTAATCATCATATAAAGCTCTGGAAATCCACCGACGGATATAGACTTCCCGAAGAAAGGGGGATTGCTGCGCTGTGCAAGCGTGATGGCAATTGCAGAGCGAAGTTTTTGCGACAGCGGTGCTGCTGCCAATCCCAACCTTGTAGAATTAAAACTGCGCTGTTTCGTATAGATACACCGCCACCTGTCGTTTCCAGTTCCTCGTCTCTTACAGAGAGAATGTGGAATAATACCTCTCTCTGTACTTATCTTGTACAGAGAGAGGTATTATTCTACACCGCCGGTATCCTACGGTATGGTATTGATACTCCATTTCTGATATTATCATATTATTATATTATAATAATATTTTTTAAAAGATCTCGGACATTTGGTGTCAACTAACATAAAGAACACATTAAATTCAAATTCAAAGTATACTTTATTCAAGTTTGCAATCACTTCCGAATGGTCGAAAAAAATAATACATAAAAACTATAATATTGCCGTAATAGAAAGAACCTGATTTCATTATATTTATGATACTGATGACCCTGATGGTTCGACGAGAGTCATCGATACGAGATCATTAGAATCTTCTTACTTATGTAAATTAGGCGTACCTCCAATTATTTATTTCACTAATAGAAATCTACATTACTCTTGTAACATGCAATATATTATATTTACAATAAAATTAAAACCCAATAAAAATAAAAATGGAGTTTGTATTTTGTACGTTTGTATCCAATAAACTCAAAAACTACAGAATAGATTTCAAAAACTCTTTCATCAAAGAAAAAAGATATTCACAGCCAATAATAAACAATTATTTAGATACATTATTATTTTATATTCTCACGTAAAAAGGGATGCGGGTGAAGCCGCGGAGCACTGCTAGTTTTTAATGAATAAGTTATCTTAAATTATAGAACACTTTTAATTAATTCTAAGACAGTGGTTAAAACGCAAGGTTCAATTTTCACAACCAAACTGAAATAGCTTATTTTTACGTATTGAATAAAACGTATTTATTACGTATTAAATAGATTATGCGTTATGTTTTTGTTTCACGCATTAGCATATGGTTATTATCAAATACTAAAAGGTATTAAAGTAAAAATTTGGTCACTCTGGAAAAACCTCGTTGGAATTTTCTCACTTTCATAACGTCAATCTGTTTTATAAGATTCGCCTTATGAGTTTGTATCGAAGATTTTTTGTTACACATTCCAATTAACACTCAAACCGTACCAGCTTTTTCACGACATTAAAACACGAATAATAAAGCTTTTAAATATTCTTATTACAATTTTCGGTTTTCCATTTTGTTGTTGGTACACCCTAGCTGTATAAGTCTAGCTTTAGTCTACGCAACTGGAGAAAATAGGGCAGGTTGCACATAATTAAGCGAGCTTGTATCGTACATCTCCGCAAACGTGGTTTCACCGGCATTAAATAGTAAAAGTTTAATACTAACCTTTCACCCTTGAAGGGTAGATTTTTGAGAAAACAGTTCAAACTTTGATACGGAATTTCAATCGAGTAACTTTAAAAATAGCAGATTTTCATACTCACTTTGGAATCACGCTTTACTCCCTCATAAAGTGAGTCTTAGAAAAATCATTTCTTAGTGATCTTCTACGTTGTAAGCAACCTACCTACTAAGTTGTAAATTTATTTATTTATACTTTAGGCACTGTGCTGATATGTCAGTCAGTCATTCAGCTTATATATATATATATATATATATATATATATATAACCACCTGTATTTATTATACAGTCGGTATTAAACCAATATAATATATAATAATATAACTAAAACATTATAATAATGATAAAACTAATGAGTTCTGGCAGTCTAACTTCTCCAGAAGCATAGCTTATCCTTTTACAGTGAAAGTCTTAATCCGGCTTTTGGGTAATAAACACATTTTTTGCATATAAACTTTCCAATACCATTGATTCCATACAAGACTGGTTCTAATAACTACAAATATTGCTACCACTATAACAAACGAGTTCTCATATATACTTGCAACGCCTATTTTCCCACAGTGACGGTAGTTTCTAAACGTAAAACATGATACCTCGTTAATTTAAGTAATAAATATATTATGTGAGTGATAACTTTAAATATAAAATATTTACTAAGCAAACTTAGACCTCCATATTCACTCTTAAAAAAGAAGGAAAATATAGGGCCTATTAAAATAAAAGTTACATCTTGATTAGTGACTATTAAATCATTTATGAGAGTTTCATACAAATTTTGCCATAGTCCCATCTTAATCAGCACCTACATCCTAAAAGTACACCCACACAAGATTTGAGACTCCTAGAGCTTGCTCTCTCTTGATGAGTGAGACATACCACCACAAATTGAAAAATGGGTATTATTTTAAACATTTGCCAAGGTTGATTAATACTATCAAACAACGATAACACTAATAACGCTACCCAGATTTACTTTATGTTGAAAACAATACATTTATTTACCGATAAATCCATTCTTATTGACTAACACCTAAAACATCCTCCCTCCATTGGATGGTTTCATTCCATCTCAGATAGTAAACCCTCAACACGAATGTTAACATAAATGTGCCTAATGACAATATTTTATATATTTATATCCTAAGGACTTATACTACTTTTATATTACAAAAAATAAGTGTTATTTACCAAGCAATTATATACGAAATGGTTTTATTTGTTACGTATAAGTTACAGTTTATCTATATAGTTATTAAATAAATAAATAAATAAATCAAAGTTACCTTACTTTACTGCATCTCATTAAAAAAGCGGAGGCACTGCGGCTGGCGGGTCGCACATTTGTCCCATTTGTCTCACTCTGAGAGTTAGTCTCTGACGTTTATAATTAATTATTGTTTATGGATAACTTTTTCGAATTATACTTTAACTTGGATCAAGGAACTTTAGTATGTTTTATAGGTCCGATCTATGTTACTACGCCAATGGGTCCTGTTATTTCACTAAGATAGCTATTTTCCTAAAACTAAAACTTAGTTGAAAAGTAAGTATTATTACTCTACACAGCTTAACAAACACATTCAACTGTAAAACAAACAATAATTATAAATAAATTGTACACATCATCTCATACTTGAATGATGTAATGACGCCGAGATAAGTCGCTAAAATCACATGTGTCAATCTCTCACAGACGTCAGACAACAGCGGTATTACAAAAATTTAAACACATATATATAACATCCAGACACAAAATAAATACAAATAAATATTGATCATATAAATATTTGTCCTGGATTACTACTATGTAGTACGCCATCGTTGAATGGCTGAAGATCAAATAAGCTCGCTCATCATCATCATACTAGCTATTGGAAGTCCACTGCTGGACGTAGGCCTTCCCAAAAAAAGGGGGAATTTTACCCATAATTGCCACGCTAGGCAAGCGAGTTGGCAATCGCAGAGCGCAGTTTTAGCAACGGTGATGCTGCTGTCCATCCCGACCTGTGCATTTGAGCTACACTATTCCGAATGGATATACCGCATTCTGTCGGTTTCGTACCTTAGTCGCCTCTTACGATGCCTGGTATAGGGAGGGGGAGGTACTATACTAATCTGCCTCACGGCTAATAAGGTCACTAACGAAAAATAGTTAAGCTTCTATTTCTGAGTACTTTTATATTTCGAGCCAAGTCATTACTTTAGTAATGTAACTTTAGTGCTCACTACAAAACTTTTTAAAGTAATTTAGTTTTGCTTTCGGCATAAAGCAACTTAACGCAAAGCTAGCAACTATTATCTCGATAGTTTAATAGCTGTTATTTTCCAACACGACAACATACGCTTTTAATATAATAAAGTAAATTTTCTAGTCGGTAACATTAAATATTTACGCATCGCATATAAAATTGTTGAATTTCTATATGTGTATTTTAATATTGCAAAGTGCTCGTGATAAGATAAGCATTTGTTTTATTTCTTAGAATTCGGTAACCAAACTTCTTGGCCGGTCCCAACCAATCTACATACATATTTATGCCCGCTGTAAAACATATTATATACTTTTACAGCCTTCGGCGCTTGCCGTAATAAAGCATTTATTGTGGTAACTCTATCAAACCAAATGCACTGGTTTACAACGCAACTCGTGAGAAAACAACGTCAGATATTCCAAGAAACTGTGCCTTTTAATTTTGAAATGAAGGTGAAACCTTAAGTTTTATTATAGGACTGTTATGTTGTATTTTTCTTCTTTTTTTTCGCTACTTGGAAATAAGAATAGAAGCGAAGTCTACTCTAATAAAAATGGTTTTTGTCGAGCCGGCGCGTTTATGTTGGACGGTAGTGGACTAAATTTGAAGTGTTGTGTTTCGTTCGATGACCCGTTAAATTATTTAATGGGGATTGCACCTTTTTGCAACGTTCAAGTTGTCTATGTCATGCTAAGGTGATTTGCGAATAGAAACCTTACTACCTCAAGTTAAGGTAGCCTTTCAAGATTGTTGTACTTGATCCTAAAATAACAAATACCCGTACAATTGCTACTGAATTGTAAAATGATTGACAGTCAAGCTTGTATCGACGCTCATATTTTTTACTATGATGTGTTAGTTCTTTCTTGCGAGTCATTTGAAGTGGATTGCGAAAAAACTCTTTTGAAATACTCACAAAATGTCGATGTAACATTTTGTGAGTCAATTCTCCCGACTCGGGTATATCATTAAATTAAAAACTAGTCTTTCTTTAAAATAAAGTACACATTTTTAAATTATAGTCCCATAACTCGCTATAATCGCAGCTTTCTTACACATTCTGTATCCGTTTGTGAAACTGAAATCTGATACAGTAATATTCAAAAAACACCTGAATTAGAAACAAGATCTGTTCCTAGTCGGTAGTTTTAGCTATAGATATATTATTTATTCTATATATTTATTTTACAGACAGCCTTATAATCAATAATTATTACCGCTGTTAGAAATCCACTGATGGTTTGATGGACAAAGGCTTCCCCAAGAAAGAGGGAATTATGCCCATAATTGCCTCGCTGGGCAAGCATGTTGGCAATTGCATAGCGCAGTTTTCACGATGGGGATACTGCTGCCCATCCCCACCATGTGCATTTAAGCTACACCGTCACGGATGGATATTTATATATCACAAAGAATATCACTAACACGTTGCGTACTACCCAGTAATTTAATTGTCTATCTCACCTTTTTAAACCGATACACTGCTGTTTTGCGTATTTATATTTAACTGTATTTACGGACATCAGGTATTAGAAGAACCACAAGTACAATGCTTAAATAAATATTTAACACCCAGACACAAAAAAAGAACATAAATATTCATCGTGTATATAATTGTTCTGGATATTGACCAAACTTACGACCCTTAGCGCACACAATAAGAACACTTCCAATTGTACGTTGTAGAGACGCCTTTGTTTATTAATTTCGGATACATAAGTCGATTAAAACAAAAAGTAAGGGTTGTCCCATAAATCGAAGCGAAACTGACAACTACTATAAGTTCACACTAATATTACAAATAAGAAAGAATGCATGTCAGTCTGTAATTTTGCTACACATTCTCGATATTACCGGTGAATCTATTTTGATTAATTTTGGTTAAGCTTGATTCCTAGCAAAGAACATAGGCCAAACTACTTCTAACCAACCCAAAAAAAGTCTAGGCTGTGAACAAGTGTAGAAAATGAAGTTGTTTGTTTCGAAATATAATGCTGTGATTTAAATTGTGAAATTCCGATAACAAGGTGACTTGCACCGAAATTAGGAAAAGTCATAACTGAATAAAGAACCAGTATTCAAATCAGAACGAGTTTAAACCTACCAAAAATCTATTACAACTCGTCCACAGACAATTAAAGAAGATGCAAACGACGGCAAATGTGAACGAATTAGATAACACACAGGTTCCGTATTATTTTAATGATTGTGATAAAAATGTTCGGTCAGATTCACTTAATATTGCGACATAGGTCAAACCTATTTTAATATAAAAAAATGCAAATGCGAAATAAAAAAAGGAGATTTAAATCTCACTTAATTATGACTACATGAAGTTAAAAACAAGATAATACTTTTGAATAAAAAAATAATTAGGTATTACACCAAGCACAATTTAAAAATAAATCTCAGCGATCAATCTGTACGGCACATAATCCATGAAAAAAAATGGTAAACAAATTAATCCTATCAGTAATTATAGGTCAATTATAATTTTAATCGGATAAACACAAGTATTCAAGAAACTGCAAGTAAATTTTAAAATATAACAATTTTATAAATTATTATATAATAGGTAATAATAATTCATACGACATCTTATACATTGACCTGGCTAAGAGGTTAGTCACTTCAATTAACTTACAATCTTACAACAGAGGAATTACGAATATAATACTGAAATACATATTTTTAGAACCAACACAAAGATCATCATATAAATGTTTGTCCTGGATCGAAACCACGACCCTTCGCACTTAAGATAGTGTCACCACCATGTACGCCTACAGGCCAATCAACAGCTTATGAGACCATTTATATATTACAGCGTTAATCTAATAAAATTGTATTAAGTAACTTGATATTTATATGCGACTTAAGTTATTTTCTTATTACTCTTCTAAAGAATGGTATAATTTTTTTATCAAATGCCTGCGTGTCCCTTTCAGATTATAATTAAATCTCGTTCTAAAAAATATTGATAATTTTTAAAGGCTGTATTCTTTTTAACTGATAAAAAGCAATAACAGTAATAATTTGCCCCAACAAGTACCGAATCCCAAAACCATAGCTCTTTAACTCGCTCTTAACTTTATGGCCTACGGCGCCATCTGAATAAATTACAGACTTCTATTGCTCTGGTAACAAAGATCATTTTTCTGAAGCATAAACCGAAGGCGCAGGCAGTTTTTTTATGATGCTCTAATAAATCAATACGCGGCGTCAGGACGCGAGTGTGTCAAAAGGATTTTAAACCGTATTACAAACGCTTAAGGTTCCAAATTGTTGTTTATATTTTTTCCTGCATAAAGGGTACTTGTGCTCAAGTAGACACTGTCAACATCGGTATGAGTGAGGACGTATTAGTAGAACAATTGGATTTCGATGTCGCTTTAAAATATTCATTATTTTCAAGTCATTCTCTACGCACAATGCCGTCTCATTTGAAATACTAATATTACAAAGTCTGCCAGACCGTTGGCAGAGTAGAATAGTTTGTCCCCTATACCAGATGCTGTAATAGGCGATTAAGCTACCGCAACCGACAGATGGCGGTATAAACACCCAGAACAGCGTAGCTCAAATGCATCAGGCCGGGGCTAAAGCGGCATTCCCGTCGCGAAGGTGCGAAGTCGCATTTCCAGCGCGGCAATTATTGTCCACATTACCCCCTTTTTGGGAAAAGCTTATATCCAGCAGTTGACGTTTGACGTCTGCATGGTGAAGATACGATGAACATTGCCCATATTACTTATTTTATTTCATTTATTTTTGACGCGGTAGCAAAATGAAAATCAACACCTACAATTCCAAATTTTATTTATTTATTTTAAATGGTTCATCTACAATTAATACAGTTATCAAAACATAATTGTTTAGAACTAAATATTAAGTCTACATGCACAATCAAATCATTAAAAAGTTGAATTTCAATAAAAAACGAGCACATCATTTCAATTTAATATCTGTATCTCAAGTAAATGTAATTTATTATCTAATTACTAAGAATTATGTGGAAAGCAGAATATTGTGATCAATAATTTTTCAGAGTGCATATTTATTACGCTTTCATAGCTTAATCATTTTTCTTATTTATTGTTTGAGTTTAATGTGTGGGTCACATAGAGTCTAAATTAGCACATTGTTTTTTCTTTGATCCTGTAAATTATCCTGCGCATAGCAGATAGAGTTACGAATGGAGAGATATTAACCTAAGAAAATACTTTTGTAAACTTTATAAAGCAGTTTATTTAATTCTTACTTCTGCACACCCTTTAAAGACGTTTTGAAGCGGCCGTTTTTAAAATTAAATGTAAATAATATTATTTGACATATTACGTTTGTGTCGAATTGTGACCTTTGAAAGTATTATCACAGAAACATACTTTTTCGTATTAATTGTTCCAAACAACAAGATTATTTTATGATTCATGCCCTAACTAAGAATTTTAATAATGCGTTGATTGTGCAATTGTAAATTGTATGTATACATAGAAATAACTATAACACCATTTATAATTCTATTATATATCTAAGCCTTTCTTATTTGTTAGTTATAACATCTCTCGAAGTAACTAAAGAACTGTCCTAGTTTGAAATTCCTGAGGGTTTGTTTTACAATGTAAAGAACACGAAGTAACAGCGACTTTAAATCTTTATGTTTACTTTAAACCCTATTCCTATAATAAAAAATATCAAGACTAAAATATATCATACATTTTGTACCCTTAATACTGATGACCCTGATGATCTTATGAGGTCATGATATTCACCTAACATACAGAAACTATTAGAAGGCTTCTAATTCGCTCTTAAGGCTTGTAAAATACCTTATACAAACCATTGATTACTATGTCTGTATTTTGAGCTTAGTGCTGTTTGTAAAAAAAATTAAGTTTGTGTGCTTAAAAATACTATTTAGTAATATCAAACTATAAGCATGAGTATGAAAAACACTCAGACATTACCTTTAAATAATATATATATATATATATATATATATATAT
>JACJUM010003259.1:4251815-4403666 GCA_020976665.1 Heortia vitessoides | reverse complement strand
ATGTCACTATCAGGGATGCCACCTTTGAGACTTTACTTCATCCCGTGTTCTAGAACGCTAGGCAAGCGTGAAAGCAATCGCAACAAAAATGGAACTGCCGTACCCGCTCAAAATAAAAGATGATGAACATACTGCTTTTTACGCGACCCAATGTATAGAAAAAAAAAGTACTGCTCTACCTCATCTTTCTATTTACAGATATACTTTACCATAGATAGGAGCAAATACATTTTAAAACCATAGAGTCCGTGTACAAATAGTAGTACTGGCAGCCCTAATTACAATAAAAATATGGCGCCAAAGGAAAGATTTGTCTTCATACGAACATCATTACACCATTGTTAAAATGCAGAACAATAATATATTAGCCGATTGCATCGATCGCAAAACATAAATACACTTAAAACAAAACGCGAACCGTCCAAAAAGATATTAACAGTGAAATAAAGTGTTAATAGCTTGGAAACATTGAAAAATGATCAGCATATGTTATATAAATAGTCATAAATAATGCCTCGAAATTCAGCTTAAATAATAATAAGTACAAGACCAGAACAAAAATTAAAAATAAACACGATATTAATTTTGAACTCGGCAGAGGTGTGAGATTAACTCACAGGGATTCTGTGGAGTTGCCATTCTGTTTTGTTATCATAAAATATGGACTCGAACCATCGGTGGAATAATTGAAATTGCGGTTTTCAAGTACCGCACAATAAATTTGTTAAATCAAATTTTCAAAGCACAGAACATGTAGTAATGCTTTTGTTGTTTAAAGTTATGAACAAAAATAACACAGTTAAAGACACGTTTTTATTTTTATTTTGATTCATTTATATTTCTGCTCCATTAATCACTTTAAATTTTTTTTTTGTAGACAAAATATGCTTGGTAAATAATCATAACAAATAACGGATACTGTAAAAATAAAATCTGTATGGATACAGCCGGTATTCTTGTAAACCAATACTGCGAAATTGTTCACATTTTTACATTTAGAATACAAGCGCCGATAGGCAGCGTAAACCGCAAACGGAGTATCAATCAATTTAACTACTGCACTTCTTCTATGTACTATTAAGTCTGCAGCGACGCGGCCCACGTCCGCTCAGGCAGTGCAAATCGTCCAAAAACATATTTTGTAAGTCTAAATCGACTCCACCGCGTACTCTGTTCCCATCTCAATTCCGAAGCATCGTTTGAGTTACGAGGTGGTTCTAAATAACTGCCGGCCACTCATTACGTTCCCAAAGCTATTTGCATAACTATTGGAATCGAACTTGGGTCTTGTGTGTTTAGATGCAGATGAATGGACGCGTCGCTAAATGATGTTTTTTGTTTACCACCTTTTGTGAAGTGCAAATCGTGGACGGGTATTTTTTTTTGTTTTGACAGATTTTGATTTATGTTCCATTATTTTTTCCGTGTTTTAAATATTTTGAGTGTATTCTCTTTTATTCGTTTGTCAACAACATGGTTTCTGTTTCATGGTATGAAATGGCTGTGATGGAACTCCTTGAACTCCTTTCAAGGAGATTGACTGAACTGAACGAACTTGTCGTTGTATACCTGAACTCTTGATGTTTTCTTAAGAACCTAGTTTCTCGGAATATCAAATGAATGGATGGATATATAGATATTTGAATGTATGGCTAAACATATGTAGATAAAATTTGGAATTAGTAGTATTAAAAGTCTGTATTAACACATAGGCTTTTTATTCCGTAAACGTGTTTCTATTGCATAGAGTTGCAGGCGGAAACATAGTACATAATAATTTTACATTAAATTAGAGAAAATCTTCTCAATCAAATGTTAGCATGATTTTTGATAAGAAATAAACTATGAAAATATTGTAAATAAATTTGTATTTTTAATTGTAACGAATAAGCTTATCTAAAATTACTAAATATATTCTGAAAATTCAGATCATTCTTTATTGACCCTTTCTATAACTACTCCATTTCCGTCCTCGATTCTAATCGCTTGGGCTGCAACACACGCCACACATAAGAGTTAGACTGAGTTAACTTTCGCTTGCCGTGAGGTACCGGCGGAGTAGAATATTACCTCCCACTGCACCAGGCAACTAAAGTGCCAAAACCGATAGATGGCGGTATATTCATCCAAAACAGTGCAGCTCAAATGCACGGGGCGGGGATGGGCAGCAGCATCCCCATCGCAATAACTTGAAAAAATGGTAGGGGTAACAATAGGAAAGGTTGTATAACTTAACGCAAGAGAAACCACGGGTCGCTCCTAATCTATTTTTATAAAAATGTAGTTTCTGTTACGAAAAATAAAAAAAATAACAAGTTATCTCTATAAACATTTAAAATATACATACTAGTACAACAGGTACTTACAAAAAGAAACTATTTAAAAATGTTGTCTGTCTGTTTGTTTCAGATAATCCTTGAATCGATTGGAACAATTTTAACGGAATTACATTTATAACTCATAATTCTCATGGGAACAGGAGAAAAATAGTAAAAAATATAAATTGTAAACGTAGTATTTGTGATATCACGATTAAATAATCAATACAATTTTTTTAAAGATTGTGTTCGCCTATCGCTAATACTAAGACTTGTAAGAACCTTTTCTATATACTCATGTATTATATAAAAAATTCTGTAACAATTTGCAATGGTATTATAATAATCAGTTGACAGAAAGAAGTTAAAGTACAGTAAAGACTATTTTAAATCTAGATTTGA
Source organism: Heortia vitessoides (assembly GCA_020976665.1). Lineage (NCBI taxonomy): Eukaryota > Metazoa > Arthropoda > Insecta > Lepidoptera > Crambidae > Heortia > Heortia vitessoides. Next base: position 4,400,946 of record JACJUM010003259.1, on the reverse strand, counting down.
TCTTAAGTAATGTTAGTGCCGTCATAATAAATATGTTCTGGAGACCTGAATAAACTTTTTCGAAAAATAACTAATCTGCCTTCCCTTAGGATCTACAGAAATAACAAATATTACAATTCCACCGTTTAAATATAACGTTTTTACTAGGAACTATTTAAAGAACAAGTCAATCTCGACTAATTTATTAGTAAACACAATGCAAGAAAAATGTTTACTTAAAACATTACTTAATTAACTTAATCAACAAATCTTACACAAGTCACTTCGCTAATTGTCTTTTGTCTGCTCGTTTAATAAGTATTGGACATGTATCTTAATGTAGTTTTACTTTGTTTTACCCAAATATTCATCTCTTTGTCATGTTTTAAACATACGCATTAGGTATATTTTTTTTTAAATATTAGGCCGTATTTACATTTATTAATTAATACAGCGTTGTTAATACGACTGAATTATAAAACTGGGTATAAACCAAATATGTTTTCACATAAGTTTAAGTTTATCTAAATAATTATTGTCGGTTAATAAAATTTATTATATTTTTATTAAATATCTACTATCTGACCTGTCTTACCTATATAACAATGTATAGAATTAAAAGTATCTCTCAAGTAAATTAAACTGCATACAGTTAGTAAAAGCAAAAATATATTAAAAGCGGTTAAGTTTGAAGTTTATGCCGGACAAACACCGTGCCACAAATAAAAGTATAACTTATCAAGTATGTTAGAAAACAAGTAAGGTAGTATCAACAATTATTAACAGAAAATAATATTAAAAATACATTAAAGATACAATTGATTGATGGAGAAGATATTTAAATCATAGAAGCACGTGTCGCCCTTAATATTAACAAGCGATGTTCGAAGACGAACATGGAATGAATTAAGAATATCAACATCGGGCCAACGTCCTCTGAAGTTACCACAAAAGCGACAAATTCTAACTATTAACTGGTGATGGGATATTACAGTCTTATGATAACGCAAATGTTTTCGGCCTGCGCGAATTGTTCATAATATTGAAATGTATGTGTAGTGTAGTGTGTATATAAGTGAAGAGTCCAAGCTGGGATGCATAATGACGGGCCCGATGGCGCAGATGGTAGTGATCCTGTCTTGTGCACCAGGGGTCGTGGGTTCGATTCCCACCCAGAGCAAATATTTATATGATGATATTTGTGTTTGCTCTGTGTATGGGTGTAAAATATATGTATTTAAGTAGTATATTTGTGATTCCTCTGTTGTCTGGCGTCCGTAACACAAGTGCTTTAAGCGACTTACCACGGAGTCAGGTCAATATATGAGATGTTGTGGGAATTTCTTATTATTATTATTATTATTATTATTATTATTATTATTATTATTATTATAATCTTGTAGAACTGCATTAGTTCAAGTACAATGCATCAGTTTTGAAGACATGTTATATCAAATAGTTTAAGCCTCTCTTTGTACGATTTGTGTCTTTTTCTTTTAACACATCATAACTGGAATATTCGCTTGATGACTTCCACATGGTTTGCATTCCATCCATTCTCGTTTAATCTACTTTTTGAAGCCTTGCATTTTTGAATATAATCTGCTGTTAATGGGGTATCTCAGCGTATACTAGGCGTTATAAAAGCGATTGAGCGGCCGGCTCCGGCGGATTACGGTATATCCACCCGCAGGAGAGTAGTTTAAATGCAGCTAGGCTTGGGTGGACTGTAGACAAAACTACTCTGCTATTGTCAATATGCCTGAGTGCTGTAATTATGGGCAAATCCCTTTTTTAGTTTGCCTATGCCCAACAGTGGGCGCCAGCAGATGCTATGATGGCAATGATTCATAAAGATATATATAAACCTATTTATTAATAAACTATTATGTATAACACTAGCTGTCCCGGCAAACGTTCTGGCATTTAAATTATATGAAATGACTAAAATGACTTTGCAAAAATAGGGGTATGTGACAGAAGGGTGAAAATTTTGGCTTGTATCTATTTGTGTAAGCTGAATCATAAAATAAGAAAAACAAAAAAAAAACATAATAATAATAATAATTTGGAAGTGGACCGCACTTAACATTTAGGGGGATGAAAAACATCCTAGCCGATGTGCTCGCTAAGATTCACGAAAATCGGTCGAGCCGTTTTAGAGGAGTTCAATAACGTACACCATGACACGAGAATTTTATATATTAGATTAATGTTTACGTAAAAGCTCTAATGCTTATATATAACAAAGATATCTCACAGTAGTCCAACGAAATAATCCCTAAGAATCTGAAGCAAAGTCTATATAATACTTACCCATATAATAAATTAATCCGGATAAAATTGATTCAGTAAGTACAGTGATCGTAAGCGGAGTACCAGAGTGGAGACTTCTCGACTCTTTTTCTTCTTCTACCAGTGGGGCACAATCTAAATGCAAAGAGATCTTCCATTTCAAACAGTGACCTCATATTCTTAGGTCACATTATCCAGTAATTATTAATATGCCCAAAGGAATTTTACAAAACAATAATACATATTACAATATTAATGACATGCAATTTTGCACCTTCCCGCGCAGGCCTCGTGCTTTGTAGTCGAACCCCATCTTTTATAGCCGGCCCGTTTTTTACAACTTTTATAGTCGGTTACTAAACTGACCGATCGAGTTTAGTAATGCTGTAAAATTTGATTGTTCTCTTTTAATTACTTTAGTGGGGGTTTGGATTTAGAATAATATTATGCCTGTATAATGTTTTTGTACCGGATTCGCAGCGTCTTTGATTTTTTAATACAATAATTAATTACTTTTTGTAAGAACTCTTTCAACATTTTCTTGACATAAACTTTGTAATGTATGTCAATATGCCATTTAACCAGTGTGTGTAATAATTTCTAGAGCAAAAGAAATAACTTTATACATTTCTTCTCCCCATCAACTATATCCGTTCCGCATATTTATCGAAAAAAAAGTCCCTATTTTTCGCTTCGCGTATTAATATGTAGATATACAAAAGGTGTTTCTTGCTACCTTGCGGGTGAACGTCCTACACTGTTTCGAGAATTCAAGACCCTAATGGCAGATAGAATCCTAAAATTGGCTTTCAAAGTCTATATAATCATCTGCGTACATGTTAAATGTCTCATGTTGCTTTAACTTATCTTAACGCATTGTTTCTTCTCCGAAACTTTTTATTCCTTACGCAGATTAAGCGACCATTTGAGTCATTTCTAATAATCATAATAAATAAATAAATCCATACACACAATCCAACGCTCTTACTTTAACCTAACTCCCGAGATAAATCGCTAAAAGCCTTTATTTTACGGGCATCAGACAAAAGATGAATAATAAATATAATATTTGAATACACAGCTTTTTTTGCCTGGGTGTTAAATATGTTAACACCCAGGCAAACAAAGCTGTGATCTGCGATTGTCAAAACGCTTGTTTGCCCAGCGCGGCAATTATGGCAAATTTCCCTCTTTCTTGGGGAGGTCATGTCCAGTAATGGACTTCCAATGGATGGTATGATCATAATAATTCTCAAGGAAACATGACAAATTTTGTGGGTAAAAGTAAAATATATCTCTACTACAAAAAATATATATATATATATATAAAGGATTCACAAACCTTCCATTGCTAGTAAGTAGAAGCAAAAGATTTCGAAAATTAAAACGTTTCCTTTTTTTTTGTAACATCATTTCTTGAGCTGACTAGTATTTCTGGAATTGTTCCTAATAAAAAGGTCGTAATGCCAAAAAACTATAGCAATTTCCTTTTCCGAGTAAATACAACACCATAAACGTACACGCTCAGGATATATCTACGTTGTTATTTACGAGCTACCTCCAGTAACCCTTTCGATGGTTAAGGCAAAGAAAAGGATAAGGTGCCATAGATTTTTCGTTACATTCGAACTCATCGGTCAATCATCGGTTTGATGTATTTCTTATTTACATATTACATTATATGCTGATCATTTATTTCAACATTTTATAAAATAAATGTAGTATGTATGGTACTGAACAACTATTAAGTCACGTTACCCGGTAATTTAACCGCTTCTCTCAGTCTTTACAAGAGAGGCCAAATGTGGTTTTGTGTGCTCGTACGTTTAGCTTGAATGTTTGGCGTTTGAAAAAGATAAGTGATATATTTATGAAGACAACCGACGTATCGACGATTTGTAACTTGTCGTATAATTTAAACTAATGCGTATTATTTAACATTATGTACTAGCTCTGTACTCTCTGCTAGCCCTCAAATACTGTTTTTTGACACACAAATGAGTGTGGTATATACAATTAACTGATGATCTAGTATTGAAATTCAATTCAAACGTAAAAAATTAATAACATCACTAAAAATGATTAAGTTTAATTTAAGAATACCAAATTTGTGTAAATTAAATATATAGATAAAGTGTGATGTGTATTTCAAGTCATGATCTTAATTATTTGAATTTGTTAATGGACATGTGTGATTGGAGTTCGTTAATACGAATATATCCAACCAGGTTCTCCGCACATAAAACAAAAACAACGATCACTTTAAAATGCTTATATACTTTTTCGATCAATGTGTGTTCGCTATGACTTATGGCAGCGAAGCGTCTTTAACTATTGGGCTTATTAGCCAAATCAAAATAGCCCAGCGAGCTACGGAAAGGGAAATGCTCGGAGTCTCTTTGCACGATCGAATCAGAAATGAGAAGACCCGACAAAGAATCAAAGATACCGTGGCCCGGCGGATTCGCAAGTTGAAGTGGGCAGAGCACTTAGAACGCGGAACCGATGGACGATGAAGTCGTAAGGTCCTGGAATGGAGACCACGTACCGGCAAGCGCAGCGTAGGACGAATACTCAAAGGTGGACAGACGATCTGACTAAAACCGCATTTTAATATGAAGATGATGACGATAATGAAACTTAAAATTTAAATTAAAATAATAATATATTGTTATGCAATTCATTTGTTATTTATCTCTATTTTTTGTCAATTATAGTAAACTAAATTATAGTTTTATTTTTAATTAAAATAATTGAGTTGTTGCAATGTAATTGTAACTCAAATTTAATGGAGGTCCATATATACACACAAGATTTACTAAATAAAGGATTTTGTTATGTAGAAAATAGCTTCTGTCTTCTCTTCGAAAATAGCTTTGGAACGATCGATCTAGTTTAATAAATTTCCTAATGCTATTAAGAGTAAAGCTCCATTTTATTCCTATCGGTTCCGGTGAGGCGTATCCTCTGGTATTGGATACCTGTCGGACTCTAACTCTCATTATAGCAACGGTATTTTTACGAGTGCTAAGACTTTTAGTGGCGCCTGCGCATCTCAGATTTATTGCTCATGTCCATGATTAAATCCCGTTCCGTAACCTGAAGATAGAGACTGCAGTAAACATGAGTTATATCCATTGTTTGGCTCCTGATAAATAGAACAATACAGATACCGTTGTTTATTTGATGTGTTTAGTTGGTGGTGTTGGAGTCATTCGAAATGATTTAGTTTTGTTATAACATTAAAAAGATATGTTCAATTGTGAACTGTGTAAAAAATAATCTTGATTGTATTTATGCGTCATAAACATTTTTATGACGTAACGGCTGAACAAATTTTTTGTAATATTTTGGAACAAAGTTTAACCCAAAGAGTGAACAAAGACAAGATCATAGATCATATCTCTAAAGATGCAAAATAAGTAATATTGAAGTACGAAACCTATATGATCATAAACCGGATAAAATGTAAATTAGTAATGTAATTAGAAAAACAACTATAGATCAGATTCAATCTTGACCTCACCTCACCCGTTAGTTTTGTTTTGTTTGAAAAGCGTTGCGTTGAAAAACAAGAAAGCGTCGAAGTATAATCCTAACTAACCTTAATTCGTTAACCTGACTGCGGTCAGGGTCGTAAGCATTGGCGTATCTAGGATAAATTTTCAGTAGGGGAGCAACCTCTGACATGCCATGGCCGACGCGATGACGCAGTCAATCGACAGTCGACACTCAATGCACAATGAGTCGAGTCGGTAGCCAAACATCCTCGAGTGGGCATTAGACCAACTTGGGGAAGGGGCTGCATCGCACTCCCCTTCCCTCTGGCATATGTCTATGGCCGAATGGGATCACGCTAGATGCTGACAACCGGTAGTTACTATCAGAAATCATTTTATCATAAATTTACGTTTCAAACTTATATGTATAATTAATACATATATTAATATTCACACAACATACATTAATTTAATGATTCCGTGGTAAGTCGCTTAAAACAATTATGTTACGGACATCAGACAATAGAGGAACCACATATAAAATGTTTAAATACATATTTTAAACACTCAGACACAGGACAAACACAAATATCATCATATAAATATTTGTCTTGAATCGAACCCACGACCCCTGGGGTATAAGGTTAGGATCACTACCATCTGCGCCATCAAGACTGTCTAAAGTGTATATATAACTAGCTGTCGCGGCAAACGCTGTTCTACCATATATAAATTAAATAAAGTGAACCAATTTCTAAAATTGCTATTAAAAATAGTGGTTGAAGGGTGAAAATTTAGGGAGATATGTATTTTTTAATGTCACATAATAAAAAATAAAAAATTATATCTCAAAAATAAAAAAAAAACATTGGGGTTAAACACTCCTTATCACTTAGAGACAGAGTTTCAAAAATAGATGCTAGCCGGTTCTCAGACCTACTGAAAATGCATAAAAAATTAATAAGAATCGGTCAAGCCGTTTCGGAGGAAAATGTGAACAGACTTTGTGACACGAAAATTTCAAATATTAGAAGATAAAGTCAATGTACGTCTGTCTGCCTGTCTGTCTTTTATCAATTAAAAAATAAACAATAAACTACACTTTTTCGCATTGATATTGAAGTGAATATTTTAATAAACATAACTGTGACAACTAATGGCTCCACAACCTAAGGCCTATAGACACTCATGTCATCGCAAAGATATCACCAGCGTGTCGCCAACCTGGTGAACTGTTATACAATGTTATACCATGTCAGATTTATCCAATAATTTCTGTCTCTATTACACTTCAAACTGGAACACAGCGATGCGTACACTCCTCCTACAAACGGTTCTAATAGCTAAGAGTAAGGTACCAATGCAGACGACCTCAGTAAGAGGACATTTTACTTCAATTTGCATTAGCTTAAATTTTTATCACCATCCGGTGATAAAAGTTCAATGTACGTTGGAAGTTCAATGCTAGACATAGGCATCCCCAAGAAAGTGGGAATTTCGCCGCTTAATTGGCTGCATAATTACCGTGCTGGGCAAGCGTGTTGGCAATCGCAGAACGCAGCTTTCGCGACGGGGATGCTGCTGCCCATCCCCACCCCATGCATTTGTGCTACACTGTCTTGGATGGACATACCGCCTTTAGATATATCTGCCGGTTCTGGTAACTCAGTCGCCTCTTACGACATCTGGTACATGGACACGTACTATTTTGCTTTGCCGGTACATCACGGCTAAAGAAGAATTTAATAAACAATCATAATGTTTAAAGACTTCAAAAGAGGAGGAGGTTCTCGATTCAACTGTTTGATGATGTTGGTGACATTGTTTCGTTACATCATTGGCTTTAGAGAGGACCCGCTACTCTAATCGATTTAGCTCTTTTTAAGAAAATCATAACATGTTTATTAATATTAATGACATATCACAATGATTGAAATATACAATTTTAAATAGTTGAGAGTGTCAATTAAGAAAAATAAACATTATTTCTTTGAGACTAGAATAATCTACAAGTTGTCGTATATATTTTAACCATTGTTGTTGTACCCGGTCATGCTATGCTATGGCCGGCCATGATAAGTAATGAGGAACAAAATAAAACATACAATCCGAAAAGGTCAAATTTTGCAATACTGATATTTGTTTTATTTTTAATATATATAACTTCTTTTAAAACTGTTTGTATATTATTGAGCAACCATTTTTTTAATAATCTGGGAGAGACGCGACATCGATCTTCTCTTTTATGATTTAAAACAGAATATAAGCAAAGAACAATCTATCGGTGAAAAGCTTGTATATTGCGCTCGTAGGTATGTTATAGATGCAATAAATATATGAAAACAATACTTGAAGAATATTTTAATTGTGCAGTGTCAACATTTGTGCAAGCCAACATAACATTACTATATATATAATTTATAAACATGTTTTATTACTATTGATATCTAGCTTCGACTAGTGCGATATTCTCGACGTAAAACATAGTTTTACCGATAAATCTATTTATTATCCCGAAGATTTCCATTCGTTGTTTGACAGTGAAATGTTGTAATACAAAACACAGCCCGCGGTTACGTCTATCTGTCAAAATGTAAAGCCGCCTCTATGCTGGAGCATTATCATAAAAATGGTATCAATTTTAGAGAAATGTCCCATTTCATATATGTATATGAAACATTGTGACACATGTAATCTGATGTATGTACATTAGATCACATCAGCCATTTGAAATCTACTGCTGAACATAGGCCTCTCTAAGAAAAAGGGAATTTCGCACGTAATTGTCGCCCTGGGTAAACCGTGTTGAGAATCGCAGATTCCAGCTTTCTTGACGGGGATGCTGCAGCCCATTCCCGTCCAGTGTAATTGAGATACAATGTTTTGAACAGATATACCACCGTGTATCGATTATGGTTCCTTAGATGCCTCTTACGAAACCTGGTACAGGGATGGTACTCTTCTACTCTACCGGTACCATACGGTAATACATATATACTGTTATTATAAAAACGAAAGTATTTCTGTGTGTTTGTGAAATTATAATGGAATTTAGCATATAAATAGTTAATGATAAAACTACTTTTAAACTATCTTTGAGTCCTGATATGAGATATAGGCTGAATGGTCAACTCTAGATTAAATCCCGATAATTAATAAAGGCCTTTAAATTTAAATGACAGCAACCAAGAACACATACCATCAGGAGCAGAGTTTCATCATCATCATACCAGCTATTGAAAGTCCACTGCTGGACGATTGCCTCTCCAAAAAAGAAGGTTTTTTTGCCGCGCTGGGCAAGCGTGTTGGCAATTGCAGAGTGCAGCGGGGACTAGCTGCACGTCCCCGCCCTGTGCACATCGCCTACCTTAGTCGCCTCTTACGACACCTGGTGCAGTGCAAGGTACTACTCTAGTCCGCCGATATCTCATGGCAAGAGAGCAGAGTATATTCCTCTCTAAAACTACCAGTTTATAAATATTTAGAAAACATTTCGTCTGCTGACACGCAGTTAAAGGCGGCAATGGTACCGGGACCGACAAATGGCGGTGTTTGGATACAACGGCCGCAACAGCAAAAATAAAATATAAATTAACAGCCTGGCTCAAGCCTATTGAGAATAAGCGTCCATTTATGCGTGTGCGTATTTTAATATAAACCTATACCTTCTTTTTATGGTACCACCTACGTACATCTCTTTAGTTTGTCTGTAGTTTAATTCTTTAGCGTTAACAGCAGTCGAGAGTTTATAAGATTCCGTTTTTTTTTTAATTTATTTTCTGTTTTTGCAAGTAAACCTTTAAGAAGGGTTGAAACCTAGTCTATAGTCTGTAATTAATGATAATGTTTAATAGCAGCCGCTACTTTAGTGCATCTTACAATTAAATTAACAAATAGGTTGCTATTTACTCTAGTTTCTTATGAACAAATGCAAAGATTCATCAGTGTTTTTGTAAAATGACTAAACCCAACTATTTTATATAATGATACTAACCGTATCCCAAGGAAACCTGCTGAAACTTATTTATAGAATAACCCCTATTAATAGAATAGAATAACCAATATTTCTTGCAGAATTTTATTTATCTTTCAATGTTTATAATTAATTCCCTACTAATGGCATACAGTGTTGTGGTAGAAAATGGTCGTGTGCACGATTTCAAAGAATTCCTCGAAACACCACAACTCGTTATACGACCGGTAAAACTGGAGACACATAAAATTTTAAGCCGATCGTGAACATGGGATCATAACTGATTCATATAGCTCGCATTTGAATTACCTGAAGTATTCCAAGCGAGGGTTTTGATGCTCGAGCTCGAGATAATAGCAATACTCCATACGAGGCTCTTGTGTTTTATATAATATTTATTTGTATACATCAATGCAGGTCACATTAAACACACAATAGCACATCCCTACAATAATTATATAATCTAACCGATTTAAACTAAACTAAAACAATTAAACAATAGTGAGTTTCTAATCCTAGATCAGTCAAAGATACATTTTTATTTTTGTTGCGAATAAATAATGATTTCATTTAACATTTTGTTGATTGAAAATCAAAAGAAATTACAACTGTAACATTTAGATCCACATTCAATACCCAGACAAATATAAATAAAATTATTTATATATTTGATTATTATGAAATCGAACCAAATGCGCTATTGGACCCGTCTAAGATTATACGAGTATTATATATTTTTTTTCAATTATTCTAAATATCAAGAATCAAGTTGATATAGGTACAACCAATTTTAAATAGTGCCAATGAAGCCTTATTTGCGTGTATGACAGAAAATGCGCGTAAGTAGAATAAATTCTGTTGAAATGATAGCACTTCGAAGTATAAAAACAGTAGTGTGATAAGCAATTGATCTGGTGTAAAAGATGATGTTGTGACAACAATAGAAAAATGAATGTTGAGATGGTTTGGTCATGTAGATAGGATGGATGAAAATAGAATTCTGTACAAATATATAGAGCAGCAGTAAATGCTCGAATTAGTAGAAGAGATTTTGAATAAAAACGTGTATAAAAAGACAGACAAGGAATCGACAAATTTATGTCAAGATGGTAGCAAGTGGAGATACATGATCTGTGCCTATGCCGTTGGCACCCCCGTTGGGCCTATGTATGTATGTGTATTTATATGACAAGTATACAGAATCATAATTACATTGTTCTTTTAAGCCTATATTAGCGGTGTTCGAATTGCGATCTACTGGTGTTAAAATGAAAAGAATAAAGCATAATTTGATGTCGAACGCATAATTTCATTCAGGCATACAGATCAAATTTAGATAACTCCTCGTTGTAGCTATTAGGTGACTTATCAAAGTTGAATTTACGTGTACGTAACAAATTTTACGTAGCTTTTTTAATCTTCCTTAATTAACAACAAATATTCAAGGATGCTTCTCAATAATAGTATATCTCCCAAAGAGAAATAAAGAATGCTGTATAAGGCACACCAAACGTTTTGGTAGCAAATAGAAATATTTTAATTGACAATGTACCTAGTTGATCTTGATTGAAAGAAGTACTTATTTATTTATAATGTATTCGCATTATTCGGGCACCGCAATATGAGACCCAACAATACTCATAGTAGCTTATTATGAAGAAGCCCTAACATAAGATATGTATATCAGTGGAACTACCTACCCTGGGGCTACTATTATTTTGAAACGAAACGCACGCGGGTGGTATATCGGCTGAATAATAGGTATTGTGTATAAAAAAAGAATATCACTCAAAAAATTATATTCTCACATGTGTCGACATGTTGGAACGTCGTGCAGAAAGCACGTCTATTAATTAACCCAATTGTATACACATCAACATCAGCATAGCTCCTTCAGAAACGATTCATAAATTGAGAGGGGTGTTTGCCCTTAAGCCTTGTTCCATATGCAATTTCAGAAAAAAAAGAACTAAACTTGATTAACTCATTGTCTAAGTTGTGTAAATAGTCAATAAAAACTTACGCTTTATTCTGTTTTAGTGTTGGAAGTGTAAGAAAACTTGGTGAAAGTGATTCTTAAGAAATATAATGGTCTCAAAGTAAAAAAAAGTTGCCGTGATGTACCGGCAGAGTAGAATAGTATCTCCCTCTGTATCGGGTATCGTAAGAGGTGACTAAGGTACCAGAACCGACAGATATATGCGGTATATACATCCGAATCAGTGTAGCTCATTTGAGCTACGCACACGGCGAGGATGGGCAGCAGCATTCCCACCGCGAAAGCTGCGCTCTGCGATTGCCAACACGCTTGCCCGGCACAGCAATTATAGGCAAATCCCAAGGTAGGGAGGCCTATATCCAGCAGTGGACTTCCAATGGCTGATATGATGATGATCATGTTGATGATAATAAAATTGAAAATATCAAATTTTCTCCTCACTTATAGATTTACGGTTATTTACTATGTAGGTGGATGGATGGATAAACAAGCACAGCAGATATGTTGAGGATAGCAAACTTAGTTGTCACTTAGATCTTCAACAGCCAAAGATCAGTTTTGATTTTGTCCACACAAAACAGAAAAAGACTGCAGGGATTGTAAAGTTAATTGGCGAACACGGGCCGCTCGGAGGTCTCGCATGATTCATACAAACGACACCTTTACTGTAGTCATTGTACCGTGATGGATAGAAGGCACTGTACAAAGAACTCTGCTATAGATTTTACTGCCATTTCGATCGAATTGCTTCACATTGGGTAGCTATCAACTATTTGCAGGGAAAAAATACTTTAATCAAAAGTAGCCTTACATTCTGATTTCATTGCCTTGGATTAAATCTCTAGAGTAATCTTAAAACGTGAACGAAAGAACATCGATTTTTTTTGTTTAAATTTAAGTTTTTTTTAGTTAAAATTCAGAGTTATCTGACAGTTATTTATTATATTCCGTACAAGATAAGTTGGGAAAAAGGATAAACAACCCAATTTCTTCTTTTTTAGTAATTTTCTTAAATATCTCTGACAATTTAGAAAAGTTTACTGCTGGTAGTTTAAGGATTTAATTATATCGTTTTTCCTTGATTGAACTTAATTTCTTTTATAAATCCTTATAATTGAGGATCACATGTTTTCTAATAAATGATAATTATATAAACACATACAGAACATACACAATCAATGAAAAAAATACATACTTTTTGGTCTAGAATAGTATATCGTTCCGCGCATTGTGCACCGTGACGTTTACGAGAGAGCTAAATTACACAGCCTAGGTTTTAGATCGGAACGTAACGACGCCCCTAATGCAGTAATTTATGCCGACCATTACACGCCGTATGGGCTCCGCGATTCAGTGGAATAGCTATTGCCGACAGCCAACCAACACAGTGGGTCCATGTCACCGTTTATGGAAAAAAAATATTATATTAGACAGTTGAGTTTGATTTGTATAGCCTCGATATCTGATCGTAATATAACTGATTGATGTGGTTGTGTAAATCTGACAATTCGCTTTTTGAAGAAAATTATATATTTTATTTTATTCGGGGACGAATCCATTCCAACCATTTGAGAATGTATAACGTCTCCAGAATCACTTGATTCTTCCCTTATATATTTCTCCTGTGAAATAAAAGGTTCTCGGCTAAATTGCCTCTTGTAGAATAGAAATATCTCGACGAAAGGTTCACTCTTCCTCACATAAGTCAGAAAACTTGACACCCCCAAGATCAATACTCGTAAATGTATCACACATACACGTACTATCAACGCCCATAACTGCCCGCTACTATCTAGCTATTATGACTTGCTCATATCGTAAGCACGTGGTTATTTCTATATCAATAAGTATTTGAGCAGAATTTAATGGATGCATATATCGTATTTCATGCTTACAGCACATCCTCAGTGATATATGCTTAAGAGATTTTCTGTAGAGGCGGTATGCGGCCTCTTTTCTGTATACGTAATACGGCTGTTTTATCTAGCTGGAGAACATTCGGAAAACTGTGAACCCTCTCCGGCATACCTGTTAGTCTCAAGTCGAAAGTTTACGCCTAACATTCATCGTCGTCTAACATCAAGTATGGGTCTAATTAACGCAATATTGCCCAACTAGCTATCGGGAGGAAATTTCTTCGTGTGGTCAAATCAGAAATTATATCATTAGATGAATTAAAGTTATAATATTTCAAGTTGAAGAACATACAGACCACATTAACACATAGTATTTTTAAAATATGGTACGGTAATAGAACCGACAGATGGCGGTATATCCATCCGCAACAGTGTAGCTTAAATGCACAGGGCGGGGATAGGTCTCGGTCGCGAAGGCTGCGCTCTGCGATTGCCCTCACACTTGCCCAGAAATCCCTTTTTCATAGAGAGGCCTATGTCCAGCTGTGGACTTCCAATGGTAGATATAATGATGATGATTTTAAATATTTACTGTTTTGTTATGTGTCGATGTTATATATCCAGGAGTCAGGGTTAAATAATAAACTAAAATGTCTTGCATCAAAGCACAGAAATGCCAAAACTCTTTACAGCTAAAACTCATATCATGCAAACAGTTTTTTGCCCGCTATTATCCAAAGAGGAATTCCACTTTGTAATAAAATCAGTCATCCACAAACTTCTTGCGTTTAAAGCCATTTATAACACCAACTATAATATCACTGTATAATATTATCACTTGAATCGTAAAGGAACGTTTAAAAATGAAAAGGTTTTTCATCCTTAAAATTAAATGGTAATCGATCCGTGTTTGTTGGCCTCTGATTTTCTTACTGGTTCATTTTTGGACACATATTATGATACAGACTTGAACATTTAGCTAACTCTAATTAGGCACATTTTTATAATCCATATAGTTGTGCTATATAATACTTTATATGTTATTATTTACATATAGAATGCTTTAACTTTAACTTGCAAATCCGTTGGGCAATATCTCCTATATTGCCAAACGGAGTTTAATATGTTTAAAATTCGCTTCTAAATCGACGACCAATGACAATCTGGCTGAAATTGCAGGTACGCCGTGAATGCTGGTCCTATTTAAAATCACTAAACTTCTCTAAATTAAACGATTATGTTTTTGTTTTTAATGACACTGCGTTAAAATTGTTGACTTGTGCCAGTGTTTTAACGTGTTTTATTCGTCAATAATAACTCAGCGTAATAATTTTGTATTATTTGTGCAGATAACTGTCTGTATATCTGTGAACTGTAAGGTGATGGCAAAATGTGGAAACATACGTGCGAAATAGTGAATAGAAAAATATATAAATAATTGACATAGATAAGATAATAATATTACATACATAATAACATAAATAAACGCATTTATATCAGTAGATAGGACGGTCGTTAATCTGAACTGTGTAGTTTATAACTTAACAATAGTACAGTAACAGCTGGATGTATTATACCCATGACTATTTTGGAATACCTGTGGCTTTTCTGGAACTTTCTTTTAAAATTAATTCAATATTATAAGTAATTATACAATATCAAATAAATACAAAAGTGAATTCGTCTATTTGTTATGCTCAAGGGTCAAGAGGTAAAACATTTTTTTCATTTTTCAAATAAATATCACTGATCTGACATTTAAACAACTTTTGATCCTGTAAAATTAATGCGGTACGCTTTGTAAAGTCAAGTACACGCATACAAAGTAGCTGAAAATTGGTAGCTTATAATTAAGACAATATCACTTAATACTAACTACAAACAAACATACAATTTGACTCCTTCATAATATTTATATAGACTTTAAAAATAGCCTTTAATTATTCTAAACTAGACGGCCAGCTAAAAAACGACAACGCCGTCGCTTCGTTGTTTTTGCTGGTGTTCGGTTGAGGATCGTTAATTTTGTGAAATTTAGGTAATGGTTAAAATTGCCAATACTGAATTCCGTCTAGTGTTAAGAAAACAAGTTTGCGGAAAGTTAACGTACAATTATATAATCCGGACAATCGCCAACTGGATTTGTTTTAACTGCAGTTAGACATGTGTGAGTTATACCTTCATTGAGAATGGGCAAATATAAATCTTATTTTTCATACTCAGTAGGTATAAAATTAGATGGCAATTAGCATTTAATTTGAACTGATGGAATTTTAGCAAAATGAATGTAGGAATGTAATTGTTTGACTATATTCATTTTTCTAAACTTCCATTATATTAATATCGAATATACGACTGCGTGTGTGATATTACTGTCTTAAAAGGCTTAAAAGGGGGTCAAGGGGTGGGTGTAAAAATTAGAAGGGGGGGGGGGGGGGGTTGGAGAATTAATGGTATCCCTTTAATGAAATGTTAGTAGTAGAAATACATAATATTCACTTACATTCATACTCATCCCCTTTCACAGCTAATCCGGAGGAACAATTAAGATGAAAGAAAGAACAACAAAGACTCCTATTGAAGTTGGGATTAAAAAGTCAGGACGCAAGTGGGAAATTAGTTATCAATACAGAACTCTCATGTCGGCTTACAAAATATAGAACACTGTATCTTGATTTTACTCCGTATGTTTCTTACCAATTGAATGCTAAACTTTATAATATATATATATATATATATATATTTAGGAAACTATATGCTAACTTATATGTATATTTTCCATTAAATAGCATTAAATGAGTGATAAAGAAAAAATAGATGTAGCATCTCTCTTTGTATTTTACCGCTTCTATCTCTGAAAATTTTCCGAAGTGTTGTTCCATGTACTGCTTGCAGCTGATTTTCTTCACCATAGCACTCGCAAGACCGTGACCTAAGAACAAGTACTAGGCCCAGTTTCAATCATGTATTTAAATAAAATATTTAATTGCAAAAATCAGACTTACCATTCTTGTCAGATCTGTTTGTGGCGATGTCATGGCTTAATAAAATAAATCAAAATAATACAATTTTGCGTATCAATAGCTAGAACTCTAAGTAATGATAAAAGCTGCTTATGATCTCGAAATTTCTTTTTCTAATAGAGATATAAAAGATACAAGTACCCTAGGACGAAGTCACGAACGGAAAACAAGCATAATTAATTTCATTATATCATAAATATTGGTACCTTGCAACCTTCTTCAGGAGGCACCCACTTATGTTATTTAGTTTCCTTTTTCTGATTGAAAACATTTTGGATTTGATGTTCGCAATTGCAAGCCAACTGGAGATACCCTATTTTTCTGTTTATAAATTAGGAGGTTGCTAGACAAGCTTGTGGCGCAGCTGGTAGTGATCCTATCTTGTGCGACAAAGGTTGTGGGTTCAGTCGCCACCCAGGACAAATATTCATATTTGTTCTGTGTCTGGGTATTAAACATATGTATTTAAGTAGTATATTTGTGATATATCTGTTGTCTGAAGTTCCGTAACACAAGTGTTTTATGCAACTTATCACGGAATCAGGTCAATGTATGAGATGTTGTGGAATTTTATTTCTTTAGTTAAGCTTGACATGATATGCTCCTCGTGGAGTCACAGATTACCATTAAAAAATATTTAAAGAGTGAGAATATAGTGTTGTGCTGTGATTCTGTGAGTGCATTACAATATATTTAAATTGATTAAAACCCCTAAAATCGGTAATAGGTTTGAGTTAAACCATCATCAGAGCAATCGTAGAACATCCTTAACCGGATGTATACCTCCCGAAGAAAAAGGGAATTGTGTCCATAATTGTATGCTGATGTAGTTGCTACCGCAGATCGTGGGTTCGCAACAGGAATGCTGTTGACCCCGCTGTACATCACGGCGCTATTGTCTTTGAGCTACGTTATTTCGGGTGCATATATCTCCACATGTCATTCTTGGCACAGAAGGAGGTACTATTTTGCTCTATCAAAACCACACATCCATACAAATTGAATCAAAAATTAGAAATTTAGAGGCAGCAAGAATACGAGGAGGATGTATAAATTCGAGGCATAATGCATTATATATATTCAAATGTTAGCCGAAAGCGTCCACTACTAGACATGTAGAGAAATGTACAATTAGACCGGACGGTCTGTCTAAAACTGTAATGCAATAGTTTTATCCAAGCACAAGAAAACGCGTGCTATAATTTAAACCATAGCATGAGGAAAATTATTATTAACATTATCCGCATTTAAACGACTTCAATTATAAAATACTTATTTCTTACATCAGGTTGACAGACACACTTCGCGTCACTGCAGTCTATAAACGCACGCAATATCACAATAATATTACTAACGCATTGACAACCGTAGGACTTAAAGATATTATGTCGCATTTCCCAGTAATTTCATTGGCTCTCGCACCCTTAAAACCGGAGCACATCAATAGGAGCGAACACTGCTGCTATTTGGCGGTAATAGGTAATAAAGAGGTACCAATGCAGGCGACCTTTTAAAGAGGTCTACCTCATGTAAATTTAATCAAAAGTCTGTAAACCGCCACAATTGAAGAAGTCGACTCGGTCATGTTAACTTTGTATTAAGGATGGTATAGTAATGACAATAAAACTTTAAGGTATATACACAAATAGTCATGTTTCTGTAGACAAATCTGACATAAACCATTAATTGATTGTATTATTAAGTGATTTTATTGGGACAATTTAAATGTGTCTGCACTTAGGCCAAACTAAATAAATTATTATTTTAATGCGCAGTTTTGACTTTCCTAATCTGTTTCGTGGAACCCTAATTTATCGCTATAATATAACAGTAAAATTAATAACGCAACGCAAACGCGAAACAAATAATGTTTTATTTCCTAATTTGAAGTGTAAAAAGTGAATTCCTTAAATAATTGTGTCTAACAAGCATTACAATAGAAAATAATAACAACCAGTTAGACCCCAGCAAGTGTTAATTGGTTGTTCTGTATCTAGGCATAAGTAGAAAGCCTAGATTAAGACATTTGAATTCATTTAACACTGGTTACTTGGTCCTAATTACGGTTAACTTTACGCGTTTTTGAGATAATTGAATTATTAAAAATAATTTTATTTAATAGGTATTGTTATTATCTCAACATTGGCAGCCGCTTTTGTTAATTAGTTCTGCAAACTTTTCTGCCGCGTAGAAGTCAATTTGTATCACGAAATGCTGGAACTTTCTCCAAGTCTGAAGTAACTAACCAGCGGTTTAAGTTATCCACTTAGTTTAATCAACAGGCAAAGAGATGGATACACTTTCGCATTCATGACAATAGAATGCATATTTTTACATATGTATTGTCACTATCAATTCGTAAACTTCAGACGTCAAACACAGAAACGTAAATATTAAGTAAATCGCTTTTTTAAGCGGTGAAAATTGTTCATTTTCCTCTTGGTCGTTTTACCTGAATATTAGAAACATCAACATACCATAGTTTTGAAGTGCCATAACTTATACTTACTATACTAATATTAAAAATGGGAACGTATAATATATCTGTATAGTATGTATTACTCTTACAAGCCGAAATGTCTGAACAGCTCGTCATGCAATTTGGTACCGTGAATAGCACCTATCATCATCATATCAGCTATAAGACGTCAACTGCTGGACATGGCCTCCCCAATTAATCTCCAATAGGACCGGCTGTATGCGGCCTGTGTCCAGCGTGATCCTGCGGTTTTAGTCTGATCGATGTGGGTGGAGGTCCTACACTGCGCTTGCTGGTACGCGGTCTCCATTCCAAAACGTTACGATTGCATCGGTTATCAGTTTTGCCTACAAAGTGCTCCACCCACTCCCACTTCAATTTACTAATCAGCTGGGCTATGTTACCTTTGGTTATGCAACGAATCTCCTCATTCTTGATACGATCGCGCAAAGATACTCCAAGCATTGCCCTCACCAGAGCTCGATGTGTTATTTTGAGCTGGCTTTGAAGGCCAATGGTAAGAGACCACGTTTCGCTGCCATATGTCATTTCTGGTAACATACATTGATCAAAAACTTTAGGCTCTGTATGTCGCATGAGAAGATGTTTCGCAGTTTTCCGAACGCTGCCCAGCTGAGTTCGATTCGTCGATTGCCCTCATTCTTGAAGTTGTATTTACCTATCTGGACTATTTGTACGAGTTCCAGTTAACAAATTCAAGAAGCGAGCTCTCACCTAAAATTGGTGTAGGTACAACATAGGCATTACATGTTATTTTAGTCTTTTCCATGTTCATTCTGAGACTCACTTAACATCAACATCCTTATTAAATCTTCCATCGATTCTGCCATGACAACAATATTATCGCCAAATTGAAGGTGAATGATAAATCTGCCGTTTATCTCGATAATATTGCACAAATCCTTGCCATTTCAGGAGCTTAAAGGCGTTTTCTAAAATAGAATTAAACAGTTTTGGAAAAATAACGTCTGCCTAACACCCCTTTGTCGTCTTCGAACTCTGTTTCTCTACTTGGACCGAAATAATGGCATTCTCATACAAACACTTCAACACTTCGATGTATAGTCAATATGGCACCGCTGAAGAGATTCAAGCACAGCCCACGTTTAATCAGAATCGAAGGCACAATCGCAAAGCATGGCCTGTTACACTCTCCTGTTTTCTACATAACTTGCCGTAACGTAAAGATGTGCTCTATGGTACTGTAGCCTTATCGGAAACCGGCTTGCTTGGAAGGTTGGAAGTCATCAACAAAAAGTAATACATATTTTACTTTACTATTTTTTTACAATTTAACTGACTGAGTTTCTTCTGGGAATTAATGACAGTGTTTTTTCGTGAGCAGAAAGCTAGTTTTATGAAATAAAGGGAACCTAATCGATGCATGCTCTTAACAGTTTCCGTTTAGAATATTGTTTTCAGTATTTTTTATTAGTAAGTCATATTTAAGCTATTTAACGTACGAGTAAAACAACTGTAAATTAGATATGTATTCGTTTGTATGTTAGTGAAAACCCGTTACAAAGTTTTTTTTTATTATAGTATTCTATAAAGCTATAAAACAAATTAACACTAAAAATCGATCGATCGGACGATTTTTTTTTAAATTAACATGTAACGGAATCTTTCCTCTTTAAGATATTAGTATAGACATTTGATGTGATGTGATGGAAAATGTTTTTATGAATATTGCAAGACCTAAGAGGAATGTTAAAGCGTGAATGTTCCAAGAGGACTGAATATATGCAGCCTGCATCCAAATCGAATGTACAGTAATAGTCAAATTGTCGTCCACCTTGTAGTTGTAGTTGTGGAAAGATAGATGTTCTACTCTACGGTGGACGGTACGTAGCTCCGTCGGTCGGTTTCGCGTGCTAAGTGCCTCGCCCTCATTATCTCGGTAACTTTGGCTCTTTTACGAATCACCTTATTCCTGATTCTTATATATAAATTAAGGCATAGGCATATATTAATGCAGGGGTTAACAGAATTGACGTGTAGTCCAGGCAGAGTAGAATAGTACCTCCCCCAGTACTAGTTGTCAGAACGTCTACTACTACGACTGTCACGACTAAGGTTCCAAAACCGACAGATGGCGGTGTATCCATCTCAACAGTGCAGCTTAAATGCACAGGACGTGGATGCGCAGCAATATTCTCGTTGCGAAAGCTACGCTCTGGGAAATAAATAAAGAATAAATTAATTAATAAATTAATTGATTAAATAAACAAATAAATAAATAAGGCGCCAATTATAGGAAAAATTCCCCCCTCTTGAGGAGGTCTGTGTCCAACAGTGGACTACCAATGGATGATATGATAATGATTAGAAATGCTTCGAAAGATATTTAGCCAAATTAAAGAAGTTCTTAGTAAATATTTGAGGCTGCGTCATTCCTATCGACGCTTATGTAATAAAGAGATTCATGAATATGTATATTTGCTTACTGAAATATTTCAGATCAAATTGATCAGTACGACAAAACTCTAAATTTCATATGTAAGGGCCTTAATATTAGTTGTTTTATATTTAGTCAACCGCGAAATAATATCGCGAATTATGAAAATGTTTAACGTTAACTTATCTAAAAATGCCTAGTCGTCCGCTGGGCACAAAAAATAGCAGGAAATATTATGCATTCATTCATAAGGCAAGTGTTAAAAAAAATATTATGAACGATTCATATTTTGGAGGACGAAGTTTGCGAGTCACGCCCGCGTGGTTCAACTAGGGCTGCCTTGACACGAGTTTAGATTTGTTTAGAAATTAAACATATTTCACATTTATCACAAGATAAGTTCTTTATCCATTGGCCATATACTAAGATTATGTATGTGTAAAATAACTGAAAAATATTAAGCCATGTAAAAGGAGTTAGGCATAAATTTAAATAATCATTTGTGTTCGAACATCCCGCCACAATAATACAGATAAATGATGTCACAGTTCTCAATATAGTTTATCTTTTAATTTCAAGATAGCGGAAAGGCGTTATGGTTTTTAATTATATACTATACGTATAATACGCAACTTCTAGCTTGTTGTTACGTCAATACACATTAAAAAACAAATAATTAATTCTTCAATTCAATATTGACTAAATTAAAATTAAATTTCACTAGTAAAACCAATGAAAAATATTCATTAAATAAAATGTTACCAGACGTCTTCAGTCTTATCATCGATAGAAGAAATCCCATGTATATATTACCATTGAAATACCTTTAAAAATAAAAATTATAAAATAAATTATGCCTCCATCCCTACTAAAAGTTTGTACTAGAAGGCATCCCTGATTGTAAACGGCGCCACCACTGGCTGAAGCTCGGGTTACAAAGAGCACGCCCGCAGTCTCGCTTCGAACTCGACTAGCTTTCGAGTCGACCTCTTTTCGAATACAACTCCATCTCGATTCGATTTAATTCACTCAATCAACACTGGCAATACTTAAAATATAATAAAAAGTTATAACAGTGCAGCGAAAAGATTTAACCTTCACAGCATTTTTTTTGTCTGTATACAAGTAAATCGTTGTGAAAACTAAAATTTTAGTAATCGAAGATCTTTTTTATAGCACGTTAAATATTTGCAAAAGATTTCTCTTAACAATGAATGATGAAAAAAAATATCTCATAGTGCAAGAAAAATTCTACAAATCTCCTTGATAGTATACTGGCAGTGATCCGGGACTTGAGTTTGTTACCTAGTACAAAATAGGTCTACTAAACTGAAAATAGCGCATTAAATAAACAAATAAAAGATAAAATGTATGCTTTGTCTAATTTAAGACATAATAAAGACAGTAATTTATTAATATATATGTGTGTATATATATATATATAAAAAAACATTGATGACCCTCATGACTTGGTACAGACTTAAGCAGTCCTCAAGCAGTTGTAAAATCATATATTTGATAGTGATAAAGGTTGCAATGATACAGATCAGTAGATTAATACAATATACTCGTATACATTTTAACGAGTTATTACTAAAAATACACGGTAGTAGTAGGTTCGAGTACCTAAGTCACCTCTCACGACACCTGGTACAGGGGCAGGTACGATTCTACTTTGGTACCTCACGGCTTTTAAAAATGTTCGTTTTATTACAAACTGGCTATTCTCAGTTCTAAATACCTATATGGCAGGATGGGGGAATATCCATATATTTACAAGGGGCAAAATACACTTGATATATTAATATTACAAATAAACAATAGTCATCAGCATTACGAAGGTTATTATAAATATTAAAAAAAAATATTAGGAATAAATGTTGTGTGTGGTGGTAATTACAGGTTTTAGCTTCACGACGGGA
This sequence comes from Heortia vitessoides, assembly GCA_020976665.1. Lineage (NCBI taxonomy): Eukaryota > Metazoa > Arthropoda > Insecta > Lepidoptera > Crambidae > Heortia > Heortia vitessoides. The sequence goes on along the minus strand of JACJUM010003259.1, from coordinate 4,377,501 downwards.
ATATTAAATGTATATGAATGTGAATTTAGTAAGAAAAATCTGTTTTACCACAACAACCCACAATATGTTGTCTAATATTCACAAACAGGTTTACACAATACATTTTTAATGTTCACCAGTTTTCTATCCGTCACTCTTTAAGCTTTTCATCACGTCCCATAAATTTGACAAACACCTAAGACTAGCCTCTGAATGGACTCGGTAAGCCGATTAAGCTTTGAAAGTGTCAAACAGAGTTCCATATTTGTAGACCACAGTTGTACTGTTGAAATCAGATTTAGAAAAGATCATGAATTAAAACTATGATTGCTATTTAATTAAAACGACTGTGGACTGATCGGATTGATATGAAATTTTACTCACACGCAACTTCGCTCAATGGCAGTAATGCTATTAGTTTTAATTCTTTTCTCGAGAATTGATCTTAACGACTTCTACTAGAATATAAATGTTATATAGTACTTACCAAGAATCTAAAAGCGCCAATTTTGAGTACGACAAAATTAAATCTATTTCAGCGAAGGCTTAGTTATCTTGACAATTATATAAATAAACGAACAGTTAAAATATTAAATTGTAATGAGTTGTAACAAGGCATAACAATCATTAAAAGTTCTACGACCTATTTATTCTATGAAGTCTACATATTTGAACAGCTAACTGGTAATGTGGCAAAAACTACTTATTACTCGGTTCGTCTGAATATTCAAATTTGTGTGCGTTAAATACACTATTACAAATATACTAAGTTGCGAGCCGTGGTAGGGGTGATCTCGTTTTCAGTATGCGGTTCCGTACATTGCCTTAGGTTGGGTATTTGTGACTTCGTTTGATGGGGAGGCCACCTAAGCTAGGAGGCATCCCCGTATCTGTCACTCTGGATAGGCACGGTATTGCGTAAACTGGTAGATATGACGATGTTACTGAGGTTTATCACAAGAAATGTCAGTAGTCTGATGTACACTGCTGGACACAGGCCTCGACAAGTGATAATCCAATAGGACCTGTAGTCAGCTAATTCTAAGATTTTAATCAGATCATCTTTTCATATTGGAGGTGGTTGAGCTTGCTTGATGGTTGATCTCCATTTCAGAACCCTTATGCTCTATCGGCCATCGTTTCCCCGAGATGTGTGGATGGCTGGAACCAATTGCCATTTCAACTAGTTAATCGACTAGGCAAAATATTTTGCAGATTTTAAAGACAGAGATAAATAATTTTTAGGGAGTCAATTCTTCTCGATTCCGCCATTTCCACCGCAAGGTTGGTATGGCCATGGGACAGTGGAGGGTGTAGCAAGGAAGCATTAAAGAAACTCCTAGCATTGCCCACACCATAACTCGTTGGGCCTCTTCAAGTTGGCTCATAAAGCTCATAGTGAGACTACCACGTTTTATTCACGACGAGCCATATGTTATGGGTAAAACATGGTCACTAGCGACACATCTAGCTTAAAGAGTTTCAAGTCGAGACATAGAAGTATGTCTGCAATTAAGGATCTCCAAAAGTAAAGTAGGTATCCCGTTGTTTAAATTAATCGCCATGAAGTCGACTGTTTATTTAAACGACTAATAATTGTATAGTAAGTTCGCTTTATTGCTAATTTAAGCTAGCCGAGGTGTTTACCTACAATGCAGTGGCGGTGTACGTAAATTTTAGTGATTGATGCTCATTATTATATTAAATACTAGATTTTAAGACAAGATCGTGCCCGTTCCCGTCTCTGAATAATCATTTCTCTATGATAAATGATACATTTTTATGCCTTCGACAAAAAGTTTCGTAATGATTGGAAGCCGCGAGGTACTGGCAGAGTAGAATAGTACCTCCCTCTGTAAAGGTGTCGTTAGAGGTGACTAACGTACCAAAACCAACAGATGGCGGTATATCCATCTGAATCAGTGTAGTTTAAATGCACTGGGCGGCGATGGGCATTCCAACCGCGATAGCTGAGCTCTGCGATTGCCAACACGCTTGCCCAGCGTGGCAATTATGGGCAAATTTCCCCCTTTCTTGAGGAGACAGTGGACTTCTATTAGTGTATAACATGTGTATATATATCTATGTATACGTTTATTTGATTGTTACTCTTTTTGAATTAATTTAATTGATATAAATAGCTCAAACCGTAGGAAAATCTATGTTAAAATCCAATAACTCATTCGCGGAACGTAGGTATGATAATATGTCAGACTATGATTATGAAACAGTACATTTCAAAATAATTATGAAACAGAAAAGATTCTATTTCAGTTCGAGAAACCGTAGTGGCGGTCGCAGCTGTGAAGTGAGTTGTGGGTGTACCTCCTTATAATTTATGATATATTCACCGCATAAAAAAAACGTCATTAGCCCTGAAACGGTAAACTGGTGATTCGGTTTCCTGAGACGTATGTTTTGACTGATGCTACTCCAATTCCATGAATTTAATATTTATGTTCGGCGTTTGTTACAAAAACATTGGCTCGCGCGTTCATTTAATACTAACAGCATTAATTTCAATTTGAAAACAGATTAATTTCCTTTACTTGTACAATAGTGCAGTACAATACTATAGCAATCTATTCAACACATAAATTATCTGATAAATTCTTGGAGAAGTGCATTCGTTAAATAGTAATAATAATAACCATAAACTCTCTAACATTGACCTGACAAAAAAAACCGCATAAAGCACTCTATCAAGTTACTATATATCTCACACCAGACATAGAATAGGCCCAAATATACATAAAATAAGTGCTCGGGTAACCAAACCTACGACTCTTGGCGCACAAGATATCGACTGCGCCATCGAACTAAGTTTATTTCGTTATTTAACACAAATCTTATCATCAAGTAATAGATGCCACACTGGGCAGGCGTGATCGCAATGAATGTAGCTACGCAACGGTACTACAGTCTACTAACACCATGTCGTCATTTTCGTCATTTCCGGATGACATACCTGTCAAAAAATAGCACAGATGGAGGTGCTATTTCACTTAACAGCTTAATTATCCACTTGACTTGTGGAGCTATATTCTCTTAGAATTTTCCATTTATAAAGCGTTGCACAGCGTCAACCTCGGTTTCACTTCCGTCTATTCCAGAATTATAATATCGCTCATCCTAATACCGCTGATGCTCATCCCATATTGTTTGGCATTGTATTTTAAATGAGTTAAAAAATTTCAGAATAATTTTAAAAATTGGTCCAATAGGTCTTGAGATCAGCGCGATTAAGCAAATAATCTCTTTAGTTCAGCTAATAACATTATCAATAAGTTAAGATTGTTGTCTGACGAAATGTGAAAATAATCGAATGCGGACAATTATGGATAACCATATCAACTATACAAATTAACGTTATCAAGTGGACTTGTATATTTGACGGTATAATCCCTAAAGCACATCCAATATTAATAGCGGTTTACCGCATCGGAATAACTGGCAATTAAATCAGTTAAGTTCTCTAAATATCACCTCCAATGCCATCAGAAGTAAATTGGAGGAATACTGCTTATAGGAGCGGTGTCGTGACCGCGAAATGGAGATAAAGCAACTGGCAATCTAGCGATGCTAGATGGCCAGTATTAAATCAAAGTGCACTGTGCCTCTCACCAAATAATTGGAAGGAGATCCAATGTTCATAACATACAAATTGACAAGAAACGTCACCGAGCAGCATTTACTAATATTGCAAATGGTCTTCACATATGAAATTGGCGTTTTTTGTTTTGTAAAACATATTTAACTAGCTGTGCCCGCGACTTCGTCCGCGTGGAATAGTTTTTTTAGGTACCATACCTCTTTACCTTAACTTATATAAACTATGAATGTCATGTTTATTTGTATCGAATTAATGGCCTGAAAAATAAGTTTCAAGTTTCTAGCTCTAAAAATAGCGATACTTTCATACAAATGATCATCCTGAGATTAGCCATTATGAGCTTCCGCTTATAAAATTTTCATCGGTTAAGCCAAATAAAACAGTCGCGTTAGTACCCAATGCATGAGGTACCCACCGTTCCAGTTATTTTTACTTTTCTCGATTTACTTCAAGAAGTTTAGTAAGGTTTTGTCACTTACGTCGAACCCTGCAACTCTCTATGAAGTGCTTCGTGATGAATACAATAATCTTTAATTCTTTATTTACCACTTTGTTGAACTAAGAGATGGAGTCCACCTCCAGAGTCAAACACTCTGGAGGCTAAAATATCCAGAACGAAAACATTAAACCTGAAAAAGTACCGTGCTTTGTTCAGCAATACAGCGCCGTACTGACCTTGAGGGATGATTTAAAAAAATAATTTTTACACGTTTTTCTTCACTTTTAATGAAAAATCTTTATAATAAATATCCTTTACCTACCTATAAGCTCAAAAACAGTAGTTTTATACTAAATTTGCTCCCTCGTTGAAGCCCCTTAGGGGATGAATTTTTAATTTGAAATGAAATAATAAAATAATAAACAAAAAAAAATAATAATGATAAAGAGATAAATTATAATAATACTTATAAAGTAACTAGGTTTCGCGTAGTTACTGATTATGTGTGAATGTATTAATACAAGTTTTTTTGTGTATTGTTATTTAGGTTGATGAATAGTTACTTAAATTAAAATTGTTGTGTAATATATACCTATCCCTAAGGTTTGTAGCTTCTCGTAAATGAATTAATATTCAGCTATTTAGTAAAATTAAGTATTTTAGTGCAAAATTTTCAACTATTAAATACTGTAGCTATGTAGTTATAAATATTTCCCTGATACCTGTTCCCTTTAAATTGATTGATCTATTACTTTATTTTCATCGTCAAAAGAAGGTTCTTGTGTAAATAAAATGGCTTGGTGAATTGTACAATACAAAATACTAGTCATAATGCAAACAAAAAAGTATTGTTTAAAACAAATGTATGAATAGAAATTATATTTTTTTTTTAAGTAACTATTTTAATTGTAACTTAATATATACATACATATATGGTCAAAAAACAGGTTAACGTCTATCGGATCGAAGGATATGCTACCATATATAAAAGGAGAAAATGACTAAGTGCGTGATATATCAACGCTGATCTAAACTATTAGGGTTAGAAACTAGATTTTTTGCATAAGAAAGTATTTTAGAAAAATCACCCCCTCAGGAGGTAAAACAGGTGTGCAAAGTAAGAATGAAACTTTGCGGTTTATGACGTTATTCTAATGAAATTCAGTATAAAGGTTCGTCATTGAAAGTCATGAAACATGTGGATTTTTTTTCGAATATCGCCAACTAAGTAATAGGAAGTGCTGAGTTAGTATTAAAGTATAATAAGTGAACGTGGTCGAAGCCGCCAGGCATTACTAGTAGACCATAAATACCAAAGAATTTTTAGATTGTTCCACGTTTTCCGAGCGAATTAAAACTGCTCAGTCGTACAATCGTTCAATAATGAGCGACCAGACGTACCCCTGACTGCCTGAACTACTTCAAAAGCCTATAAATATACAGCCAACCATAGTGCATTGATGTGTTAAAGTATGACGGGGAAAGGCATTATAATTACACCATTGTGTTTTATTAATTAGGTCATCAGTTATTTCATTGCGAAAATACATCATATAGACATATGGTACATACCGTAAATTCTCTATTCTAGTAATTAATATATAAAAACATAATCCAAAATAAAAATTAAGCCATGTCATGCGAATTGAACTATAGAAAGTTCAGGTTATCTATATAGGTATACGGACTCTTCTAAGATTGTCACTTCTAGCGTATAATCTTAACGTTACAATTAATAGGGAATAATAGAGGGATAGGCTTGGAGCTGATCTCCATTGTTTAACTGGAGAACACGTCCTAGGTCTGAGCTGCATAGGAACCGCAGAAACTTTACTTTATCTTCTCATCATACAAAACAGGAGAATATCAAAAAGTGCTATTTACGAAGACACTCTAAGAGACGGCAAATCTGTGTATAAGCGTTAATACAAAGTATCTTTAATTGAGATTATATTCTATTCATCAATTATATTATATTATTATTTATTATAATCAACTTTACTCATGTGTCAGGTTGCATTACCTGTAATGGAATAAATAATTAAATACCATGGTGTACTCTCCCAATTAAAAGCTATATAAAAACAACCAGTTACTTCATTGTCAGCTGCTAGTGTATTCTTGTAAACTTACAAGACATTGTAATGAAAAAGAATGGAAAATAAATATCTACTTTTTTCGGGTTACCTTTGGATTTTTTTAACAATTTGTTGGCAGTTTGAGGTTTGATTTCATAAAAAGTTATAAAACCAGTAAACTGAATTTCATTTAATTATGACAGATACACAATAAACCATCCCATAAGAACCCTCTATGTCCGCCCTTGAAGAATTAATGGCTAGGCTTATACAAATTACGGCGTCCTAGAAAACACATGACCGCCCAGTTTCAACCACGTCCCGCACTAATAGCCCTTTGATTCCCCAACACTTTGACCTCCCAACGCAGCGTCCCTTCTTCCCTTTTGCACAATACAGTAGCCCCATATTTCCACTGCGTTTTTTTACTATAGACCCACAAAAACTCCAAAAGGCCACCGCACGTTTCTATGGAGGACTTCAAAGCCGCCGGCGGCGCATGCGTCGACCACATTGCCGACGTGCTCGCGTCAAAAAAAGCTGGTCAAGTGCAAGTCGGAATCGCACACCGAAGTGCAAAGTGGGTTCAGTACAAAACTAATGTGATTGAACAATAATTTAATAATGTTCGATTTTTTTTTCTGTAGGAAGTATACCGTAAGTTGAATCTTCTTCGAAAGTGAGTCTCAGTAACCATGTCGATCGATGGCGTCAGTTTCGAAGCTTCAAGGGATAGCAGATAATTATTAGATATAAATTTTGACTCGCTACGCGTTGCGGGGTAAAAGGTTTTATCCTCACCGGCGGTGTGTACCTTTTCTTTTGAAGTACGGAACCATAAAGATACTGATTCTATCTCTCTCATAGATAGTACGCTCAATAAACTGGTTAAATCAATCATTAGATTTGCTACTCGATTCTTGTCTTGAGTTATCTTGCTCACGTCGCGTTCATCATTTTATAACAGTTTTTTTCATAAGTGCGGTGAAGATCTGTAGGTTAAAGTGACTTTGTATTATCATCATCGTACTAGACACAGAATAAACCTAAATTAAATAATATAAATATTGGTCTTGAGTGGGGATCAAACCCACGACCATTGGCGCACACAGGATCACTACTATCTGCGCCATAAGGCCCGTCAACGCAACATGCTACAATTTTAATATCTGTACTTTAATTTTTACATTTAAATAATTTGGTCAGCATGAAAAGATTATCTGTGCAATTATAAAAGAAACAGGCGGCGGTCCTCAAAAAATAGTTTTGATAGTTGTCAAAAATGAATCTAAAATATTAAATTTACAATGAATAAAACTTGAAACTAAAACTAAAACAATCGGTCTGCAATGTAACTACTTGATCAGCGGGATTTTATGATGCATCAGCAGATAAAACATGCCATATAAATTAAATCAGCATGCATGTTTAAAATATTGTGAATAAAATATCTAATTGAATTGCATGTTTGTTGAAAATTGTTAATGTCAGTCAACTGATGCGAAATGGTTGGGTTAGGTAAGAACTGCGACCTCAACGGAAAAAAAATATTTCACCAGTTGAAATTTTTCTTATTAATTTTAACTTCTGTTTTCATCACTGCAGCCGTTAAACGTTCACTGCTGGACATAGGCCTCCCCAAGAAAGGGGAAGTTTTCCCGTAATTGCCGCGCTGCGCAAGCGTGGTCGCGATCTTTAAATTAGCAACGATATAAATAAAGCCTGAGACTCAGGTTTTTAGACAAATTTCTTTGAATGCGTATTTTGTGATTAATAGAAATAAAGGGCCAAGGTGCAAAATACAGGTTGAAAGTTTCTATGGAAAATATTTAAAGTCCTCTCCAATTTTATTGCAATTTATTTAATACGGAAGTCATAATACAGAACCGATCCTTTGAAAAACAAACCAGTAGGGTAGTGTGTATGGTTTTAGTATTTACTTTAATCTTGGGTCGACCTTCCGTGAATATTATTATGTTAAAATTATAACATAATAATACAATTAATTAATAATAACATTTTTTTTTTTCGAGAGATGGGAAGTATGAGTATATTATTGAACGGAGAGTAAAATGGATCCCTTATAATATGAATGTGTAATGAATATATAAGGTTAGAATATATAAATATATTCTAAGAAATAAATTTACAAGACATCTTAAGCCAACCGAGATTAGTAGCTTAAATTAATTATGGTAAGGATATCAGATAACGGAGGATTTATAAATAATATACTTAAAAATGCGTATAACACTACAAATGTAAATATAAAGCTGGACATGTGTCAATAGAGCCTTACATGCTATTATGTGCGGCCAAAATGTGTCAAAAAGGGCACGACGGGCTGTTCATAGAGGTGTTTTAGTTTTGACGATGGCATATGGTAGTGAATGTTGGGCATGGCAGAAGAAGCAAGCAAGTAGAATGAATGCTGTTGAAATGAGATCACTTCGAAGTATGTATGGTGTGAGTTTGAGAGATTGATTAAAGAATAGTCTTATCACAAGCGATCTATGTGGTGTTAAAGATGATGTTGTAAAAATAATATAGAAAGGAATGTTAAGATGGTTTGGATAAGTAAAAAGGTTGGAAATAGAATGACTGCACAAATATATAAATGGAAGAAAATGGAAGGGTTAGTAGAGGACGACCTAGGCGAACTTAACCAGCTAGAAGAGGTATTAAATAAGGGCCAGGTCAGAAGTACCAAGAATAAACGAGCGTGTATGAATAGACTAATGCGAGTAAGAAAGGCGAGAGAGGTTTGCCATGATCGTAGCAAAAGGATATACATAGTCTTTGCCTACCCCGATGAGACACAGGCATGATGTGTATATGTAAGCACAACATTTATGGTCATTTAGTAATTGGCGTAAAGATAGATAGCACCTCAAATTATGTTACACATTGATAGTAGTCTGATAGGTGGGAACATGATCAGTCAGTGTTATTTTTTAGTTTTTAATTTCATTTAAAAATGTATGTTTTAATTTTGTATTACGTTATACGCTCTTATCGGCGTGCTAAGCTAGCCATCAAGTATCTACTGCAATCAGCATGAATTAAAGCATCGGCATTTGAGGTACCGGCAGATTAGAATAGTACCTCCCTCTGTACCAAATGTAGTAAGAGGCGACTAATGTACCAGAACCGACAGACGGCGGTATATCCACCCGAGAGCGTCTAGCTCAAATGCATAGGGTAGGGAGGGGCAGCAGCATCCCCGTCGCTATTAGCGAAATAGAGTATAAGCAAATTAGTTATGAGTACTCGTTACATTTCCTCTAAACATTTCCCAAGCCTTTAAATTCAGGATTGGAGTACCCACTTAGAATGTTAATCTCATATAAAGTTCGTCTGTATTTTAATCTGACACACATCAAACAGCAGTTATAATATTGCAGTGCAATATGTATACTGTTACAGCGTTTAATTTTAGTTATATAGTTATATAGGATATAATATCCTTAAAAATAACTATTCCTTTCTTGATAACTGGACTATTTAAGAATAAAAAAAAAATTCATTTTTATTTATTAGCGCTTTCAAACAAACAAATTTACCAGCTTTATAATATTAGTATAGATAAAATATATCCGTAGCTCCATTGAAACTGATACACCGATTTTTATAGTTCTTTTTTTGTTGTATTTATGATAGATATTAGAATATTTATTTAAAAAATAATACAAGAAGTCTGCGCAGAATAGAAAATTTCAGTAAAAATCACAACTATATTACCATTTTCAATTCGACCTTAGTATCGTTTTAGGCAATATGTTTTTTTAACCTTGTTTCCTTATAAAGTTAAACATTACTGTCTATCGTTTGACAGGTAGCTTTTTTAATGAACACAGCAAATATGTATTAAAATAAAATTGAAAAGATTATTTAGAAAATTAGTATTGCCAGTTTGAATTAAGTATTACTATAGATAAAAAAAATACTAGCCGGTAACTAGTATTAATCAAACGCAACACATAAGAAGTGTCTTAGTTTATGGTACGTACAGATGTAAGAAGCATTGATTTCTATATACCCACCTCACGGTGATTACGCAACGTCAAAATAATAGGCAGGTTGCGTTGGCTGCTTCTATTATTTGTAAAATTTGATAACTCACTCAAAATTACAGCGTTTGAATAATTGAATGAGGTAGTGACGTGAATGGGGGTCAGCAGATTTGATAGTAATCGTTATTGATGGTTACCGCTGGATATCTCGCTTTTTGTTGCTCCCGCGCTTTGTGGCGCAAGTGTTGGGCGGTCACTTATTTCGTGGTTGCGTATTTATTGATCAGTTTTAAACTATGCATACTCTGGTAAAAATTATGGTACAATAGTTTTTAGCTTTATTTGTGTCAATGGCTCTACTCTCGTTTATGTACTTTGAAGAGACTTCATCAATATAAGTTTAAATTTTTTGATAAGCCAGTACCACAGTTAATGCTCATCGTTTAAAAACTATGAAGCAGCTTACCTGTGCTTAAAGACTAATTAGGAAACAATGTGCTAATATATTTTTTAGGGTATTTTAAACAATTTCTTTATATTTTTGAGGTGTAATTACAATTATACATTATATGTAAACTGCCGTGAGGTACCGGTGGAGTAGAACAGTGCCTCCCACTGCACCAGATGTCGTCAGAGGCGACTAAGGTACCAAAACCGGCAGATGGCGGTATATCCATCTGAAACAGTGCAGCTCAATTGCACAGGGCGGGGATGGGCAGCAGAATTCCCGTCACGAAAGCTTGCGCTTTGCGATTGCCAACACGCTTGCCCAGCGCAGCAATTATGGGTAAAATTCCTCCTTTCTTGAAGAGGCCTATGTCCAACTGAATTTAACAACAAAAGACTTAATTTCTGGTATGATGATGTTGATGATGGTTATATATAATTAGGTATAATTAATTATTAAAATATTATTATAATAATCATAAATTTCATATTGAAACCCTATATATTAGTACAAAAATAAATAAATAACTAGTGTAATTATAAACCGACAGAAATCATGTATCCCTGTAATATTTCCTAAAAACGTTGTCGGCGCATTGCTTGCACCTCACGTCATTCGCATGAAAGATATCAGCAAGTCACTCGGTCGGTGGCTCGCATTCCTCGGCATCGCTGATTGAGCGATTGAAGCTTCCATTGAAGCCGTGTGACTGGCAGACCCGGACCAATTCAAATAAAACGGAAGCCTTTTCACCCTGGGAAACTTGCAGACAGGTTGGAGAATCAAATGACAAGAATTTAAATCGTGACTCATATTAAAGTTAACTGCACTTTTGTCTACTCCGATGTCACTGAATCCTTTTAATGGTGAGACGACTGTTTCGTCTAGATGTATACCGAAGTAAACCTCATACAAAGGTCATGCATAAGTTGAAGATTAGGAGAATATAAACTCAACCCAGACTTGTAACAAAAAAAAACAGATAATTTTTATGTATTTTCTAACTTTAAGAATGTAAGATTTTTCTTAACCGTAATTAATCTCCCCAACCAAAATTAGGCGAAATCAATCTTAAAATATAAAAAAATACACGGTATTTCGCTCACCTGAAAAGTTGATTAAAATGACTTAAGCGGTGTTGTCAGATAAATAATCGACGACAAGAAAGTACCTAACTCTCGCTTATATCAAACAGGAATAGAAAATGGCTTTTTATCGATTTAAAGGTGTCTTTCATCTTGTCTCCCACGGAGTGCAGTATATGTTATGTTTATGGCATTCTATCATCACAAATCTTATGCATTATCTATGAAGGAGCTGCGGTCATCACGGCGCCTTGCGACGCTTTGGAGAACTTATAATGCCGGCACTGGATGCGGCCGGTCTTACTGCCCATTATTATCACAAACAATATCCACTACACTTAGTGGTGATAGAGTAGATCGCAGTGTGAAACCCTGTATAATAAACGCATTTTTGATCGCAATACACCGTAAATAAAATAAAAATTATCGACCGCGCACAATTTCTAAGTTCCAGAAGTAGTTGTATATAACAAGGACATGTATCATAAATAAAATCTACGCAAAAAGGAGTATTGGTTATTAAGAAAAATCTTAAAATTTTGTCTATGGAAACAAATGGAACACTATTACAGAACGTTGTTGACAGTGAACAATTTTCGCGTATATGAAATACGAGAGCGAATATTGTTCGTTTGCCTGAAACAAAAAAAAAGGATATTGCAACTACATTCACTATAACTTCGTTAACGAACGTGGTGCCCGAAAATTCAGGGGAGCGCTGACATTTTAGATTTCTGAACATATCCTAACTGAGTACTGCGTATCGGTGCTAATATAGGCATGTTAAAACACAAAGCCTTGGGACGAGGCTAGTTCCGACGGGCTGTCATTTCGTATGATAAATGAACGGCCACTCGCCGGAGCCGATGCGTCTTCATTTGTGATATTCAATCCGATTTTAGACCTAAAGGCTCTGGTGCGTGGTACAAGATATACGCTTGCTTAAAGGTGCTATTATTGTATTACTACGTGAGGTACCGGCAGAGTAGAATTGTACGTCCCAATGCATCTGGTGTCGTAAGACATGGCGGTATATCCATCCGAAACAGTGTAGCTTAGCGAGAAAGCTGCGCTTTGAGATTGTCATCGCGCTTGCCCAGTGCGGCAATTATAGGTAAAAAACTTCTTTTTTAGAGAGACCAATGTCTAGCAATGGACTGGTATGATGATAATGATGATTTTATTATTGGACGAGGATATAACTTTGTCTACGCCTTACTAAGCTTAAGCTATGGTCAAGGTATTAGAACACTACTGACGATGATTGTAGAAAAGCAGGATCGTAAACTCAGTACAAAGCTTTCATTTGTATACAGAAAATTCTGTCCAAAACATGAATAGTGTAATATATATATATATACACTATCTGTTTTAATTTATTTTTGTGGTACTACTTACGAAGATAAATCCAAAAAATAGGGAAAAACCATGATAACTTGTTTGATGCCTTAGTTTAAATCTAATATCGAAACTACATATGGATCTTTACTTATCTTTTTACGCAATCAAACATTATTATAAACGCGTATAAACTGCTTCATGGAATTTAGTCGCAGGTGAGTCGTAATAAACATTCGTATTTTTTTTATTTTTCTCTTTAATTCTTTACTTATTAACATCATCATCATAGCAGCCATTGGATATCCACTGCTGGACATAGGCCTCCCCAAGAAAGGGGGAATTTTGCCTACAATTGCCGCGCTGGGCAAGCGTGTTGGCAATCGCAGAGCGCAGCTTTCGCTACGGGGATGCTGCTACCCTTCTCCGCCCTGTACATTGGAGCTACACTCTTGGGGATGTATAAACAGCCATCTGTCGGTTCTGGTAGCTCAGTCTCCTCTTACGACACCTGGTACAGTGAGAGGTACTATTCTACTCTGCCTATATGTCACAGACTAAATAACTTCACAACATTGACTTAATTTAGATGCAATTGAGTAACGTTAAAGTAGTTAAAGCCAGTAATAATTAAAAAAATACACGTGACTTACTTTCATCAGGTAATTCGATCACCATGTTCGTGTATGCGTTAATAATGTTAAAAATAACTGTTGTATTCTGTAAGAATGGGTGAATGACCTTGATTCCCATTATGTTGAAAGGTACGAGGGTAAAAAACGAAAATTGCACTGCATCGCGCATGCTTTAAACCATATTTTATCTACATTTGTGTCTCAGTAAAGAGGTGCAATCACGTTGCCCAAACAGAGCTAGCGGAAAAACTAGTAGTGCTCTCTTCATTTACACATATCAACTACAATACCCCCTGATTTTTGGTTTGGTGCTGGTTAATTGACGTCAATTCTTATATGAGAGTATAGTAGATCTCGCATTAATCATTGATTATCAATGTTATAATGGGTAATTGAAACTCGAGGTTCGATCTCGGTTTTCCTCTTCAATTAAGCCGTCACTAGTAACCATAACTAAAATCTGGACTGAAAAACCAACTGTAATTGGAAAGTTATAATATTGCATTGCAAAATATTTTTCGCATTTTGAGCTGTCGCGTCGTCTCAACGTCTATTGACAGTCATTTTTGTTTTTAGTCTTTAGAGAATGTGTGTTAAAGTATTTTATTCGTTTATTGGAAAATATTCGTAGTATGCCTTTCATCTTTCTGAATACAGTTGGTATGCTATTTTTCTAAATAATATATATACATATATATTCTTTCTCTCTTATAAAACTCTTTTATAAAAAGTTGTATTCTATCTTGATATTTAAGATATTTTACAAATATACTGTACTTTTTTCTTTCCCCTTGGCAGGACTAAGTAATATTTTATCTTACGCCAATATCAAGTGTCATGACAAAATCCAGGGTAAGAAAAATATATTTGTTGTTATCAGACATTATCGAAAATATAAGGAGATCGATATTAATAAAATTTATAGGTGAACCGGAATGCGGGTTTGTAGTATTTAATTTAGATGGAGTGAGTTAGTTTATGATGTAAGTTAGATGGTCTGAATAGCTAGGAGCCAGATCAGATAATTGTATTGGGATTTTTGTATTTGTTCTGTGTCTGGGTGTTTTTATCATATATATATTTCTGATTCCTCTGTGTTTGATATATGTAACACAAGCGCTTTAGGCTACTTATTTCGGAGTCAGGTCACAATGTATAAGACGTCGATGTTGCCAACAGTTATAGTTAAGTGTTGTAGCTATCTATCCTTTACATCCGACAATGTACTAATATATATATATATATAGTATATTCGCAAAATATCTAGCTGTTTTCTTTATTTGAATATGACGGATGGGCTTATCAAGCCATTCTGCGCATTCTGTAGTGTCCCTATATTTGGCGCTTAGGGATCCAAGCCTTGACAAACATTTATAAGATTGTGTCAGTTCTGTGTCTAAGTGTCTTACTTCAGTATTATATTTGTGATTCCTTTGTTGTCTGACATCCGTAACACAGGTTTTGTAACTTATCAAGATATTAGATGTTGTGTGAATGTTTTTATCTATTTATGATTTAGCATATAGATTCCAATAGTCATTTTATCGGTTTATAGCAGTAAGTTGTTAGTCGTTCTGTCTTTTTTGTCATCATGCGACAGTGGCGCTTATCGTTCCCATTGTCATATTAGTCTGTCATTCCAACAGGAAAAAGCGTGTTCACTAATTAACATGAGCACACCTCCTTTCAAATAATCATGTGATCATACTTTCATACTATACGATTAATTGTCGTCGTGGGAACAATTATAAAGGTTCAGTTAACCGAGACTTCGACATATTTATATGTTGTGAAAGTTAATTTAAATTTATAGACTGTCGTTAACAAAAGATTTAAGTAATTTCGAATAATCCTCTAGCTTCCCAAGCGAATATGTTTGGAAATGCACGATAGGTATCTGCGTTTAGCTAGTTAATGTTTGCTTCGTTTCAGTATATTTATGTTTATATATATTCTACATAATATTTACTCAGATATTTAATAATGTTGACTTCTTGTTCGTCATAATCAATTGCCGTTGACAATTCTCAACAGAGATAAAAAAAATGTGAAAATAAAATCTAGCTTAGCTCTGTGAATGTCAACTCGGCCGCTACAAAAAGGCTGGCCAAAACTGTATAAAAATATTTAGTAAGCGAATATTTTATTCAATAAAAAAGCAAGGAATATTTCTCTTTGAAATCAGTAATAACAGTATGTCAAAAACTCGTATAAATTTATATGCACACCGGAATCAAAAATGGGATAGAGAGAGATAACCAATGTAAGATCACCCGTCTTAATACCGAGCGGCAAAGCTTATTCAACTTTCACGAACGCTAACCTCTGCGCCATGAGATCTTCAGCCCGTATTAGCAAAATTTCGATCATAACCTAACATTACAGCTGTTCATAATTAGGAGTTGAACCGGACGCCTTCCGCACCCGTTCCCAGAACTAAACATTAGTCTTCAAATAATTTGCCGGTGCTAAATTAAGGCGTCAATTTTGCGAATTATATGCACGCAATGTCGGTGTGAGGTTGGCGGTGACAGCGAACATTTATATTATATTTCAAATAATAAAAAAATGTTTAACCTATATAGGTCCTGTTGTGTTTTATATGGAGACCTGGGCCATTAAATTACAATCATACCAGCTATTAGAAGTCCAGTGGTGGACATAGCCTCTCCAAAAAAGAAGGTTCTTTTGCCCATAATTGCCGCGCTGGGCAAGCGTGTTGGCAATCGCAGAGCGCAGCTATTGCGAGTAAAGTAATAATGGCATACTGTATTACAAAAGAAAGTGTTGACAGAGTGGAGTATCTCGCCCTGTACCGAATGCCAAAAGAAGAAACTAAAGTAATAGCATGTTGCTGTACCTATATCTGCTCGAAACCGAAACCCGAAATCTAATTAATCAAATGTCATCGTACGTCTGGCTAGCGTTTGTAAGCAAAAATCTCCGGCTTATTGGGGATGCCCATAGTCTTAACGTCCTACAGCTTCAGTTAACTAAGTCTACCAAATAATATACAGCTTCTTTGTCTCTATTTTATGTATGTGCATTATATGGAGTGAATCATGTTGCAAGTATTATATTATTTTAAAGAGTCTTTTATACACATCACTTGATCTTCAATTTCACAAAAAATTAACTATTAGTTAATTTTCTTAACGCGCAATTAATTAGTATTATCGTCGCGAATGCTTTGCTCTGCGATTGCCAACACGCTCGTCCAGCGTAGCTATTATGGACAAAAAACCTCCTTTCTTGGAGAAGCCTATGTCCAGCAGTGGACTTCCAATGGCAGGTAGGATAATGATGACTGTAATTAAAATGATAATTCATTCACAAAACATCATTCATTGAAATGACTCCGAGATAAGTAGCGAAGTAACGAATGTAAGACAACAGAGGCATAACAAATATTATACTTGAAGACAAATAATACTCAGGAAAAGAACAAACACAAATACTCACCCCTACTAATATTATCAATTCAAAAGTAACTCTTTCTGTCTGTCTGTTACGCTTTGCCGCTTAAATATCTCAACCGATTTTGATGAAATTTGGCACAGACAATCTTTAGACCTTGAGAAAGGAAATAGGCTATTTTTTAATTCTAAATAAGGGTTGTAAGGGGTTTAAAGGGGGGATCAAAAGTTGTACGAAAGTATCGCTATTTTTAGAGCTAGAAGCTTGAAACTTATTTTTCAGGCTATTGATTCGATATAAATAAACATGACATTCATAGTTTATATAAGGTATGGAACCAAAAAAACTATACCACGCGGACAAAGTCGCGGGCACAGCTAGTCATAAATATTTGTCCTGGTTGGGAGTCGAGCCGCGTGAGACGCTTGTTAGTTAGTTAGTAATCCTTTTCTAATGATACATAGTCAGCAGTATAGAGATGTATGAATAAAATTGCTATTAAAAACCGTCCAATGGTTCGATACATTCCCGATACCCAAGTGTTTCTTATAGGTAAAATTGCAAGTATATACTGACTGAACCTCTGCATAATCGATAAAAACACTCATACACAGCGCAATATGCAATATGAATCTAAAATTTATGTAAAAAAAATTCCAATAATTCATTACACGCTTGCTGGGGTTGGGGTCACTAAAAGAGGAGAGCTATTATTTCTTTATATGTAGTCATAGCTCGAAATAATGTAACAGTTATTTCGTTAGATCTAAACTGTATGATTATAACGCGTGCAGCCACTAAGTGTTTGACGGCTTAGTGTTCGCAGCTCAAGCTACTGTAAGTTTACCATCGATGTTTAGCTCGGAGTCCGATAGCGGAAAGTTATCTGCTTAATGTAGGCGTTAAGTTTGAGAGGCAAACAGTTTAACGAACTAGCTAAACTGGCTAATTACTGGCACTTACTGGGCACAGATTACACACAAAAAAGATACAATTTTGTTGACTGGCAACGTTAACTATTACGTTAACATTTACCCAGATTAATGACGATTTATTTCGCGAGAAAAAGAAGTGATATGTTATTCAGAAATCAGGCGTTTAATTTATTTGTTGATATATTCAGTACAACTTAGCTAAGCTTTAGACCACTTTTGATATGAAGTTCTTTTTTGCTACCCTCCCAAATAAACGCCGAGCCGGTCTTAGTTCGGACATTTTATTAGCACCTGTTGATTTAGTTATCCACAAATATAGATTGTTATAGTGAATATATAATTGAAGTTAAACGTATGTATGTTTTTATTGATTGAATTCAGTCTTACTATGCTACGTACCCCCTTACGTATCGGCCTAACCGAGGGTTGTCGAAGGCGGGACTTTACGGAGGGTTCTACGTTAAGGGCTATGGGGGGTTAAGGGTGTTACAGAGGGGGGAGAAGGGTCGATACCCCACAGCCCAGAGACTGCGCTGGGAGCTTATGCTATTCGTCACGATAATTTAGCCAAATTCTTGTAAAATGATCGTAATAAATCCCGTTTAAAGTTGATTGTTATTTCTTGTGCTGGTTAATACTGTCTATTAAATGCGCAATTTGGGGAATCTGCTTATAATATGAATCAAACAAATTTTTTAGGAGCAGTTAGTTTTTTTGTCTGTAATAGTATACAAGGATATAATAACAAAACATTCAACAAAAAAATTTACACATGGCGACACATTTTTATAATCGTATCATTGATACATTTCTGGTCCGAAACAATTTTATGTATCACGGTCTACTACAAACTGATTCAGTTACAAACTATATACTACTTTTCATCCAATTTTTTCAACAGTTGTATTAAATACGCATTTATTGTAAAATTATTAGATAGTTTATTTAAAAATATAAAAATAATATATATATATATATATTATTTTTATATTTTTAAATAAACTTGCTAAGATTAGGAAAAACAATATTTTACTAATAATCTGCTAATAACAATTAGAATAGGCCCTGTGTATGAACAGTGTATCGTCTATGGATTTAAGTAACGATAGTTTCACAAATATATATATTATTATATATCTTTTTTAAAATAACAAAATGATAAAACGCATTTTTTTTAAATTTTGTAACTTTGTCGTAAGATTATTCAAAAAGATGACAACTTTATCCAAAACATATGTATGTCTTAATTAATATAACATATAGCACTGGTGATTTGTGTTAGCTACCAGCTTTCGATCTACCATTGTCATTGAAGACTGAAAATCACTTGTTAATGCTAAATTACCAAAAACACAAAATCATTCCGTGGTATTGTATATTTTATTCGGTAGGTAGTAAAGTAACAATTGCTCTATTCCAGGCTACACTACAATCCATAGTGTCGAATTGTAACCAGCCCCAGTCGGCCATTGTACACGAAAAACAAACAAGATTTAAAAAACAAATGAATTCGACAAACTTTAGTTTCTAAAACATATTAATTACTTTAAAATTATAATTTGACGTAATACACTGTTTTACAAATGTGTGACTTAGGAAATATTTAAACACTCAATATGTTATATTTCGGATGTTGCACTGTGGCTCTCTAGCTAACACTCGCAGCTATGTATAGGTATTTCTTATCCTAACGTACACGCCAGGTGTCGTGGGTTCGATCCCTACCCAAAACAAATATTTATATAATGATTAATTTTGTTCGCCCTGTGTCTGGGTATTAAAAATATGTATTTAGGTATTATAATTATGATTCCTCTGTTGTCTGATGTCTGTTACACAAGTGCTTTAAGCGACTTACCATGGAGTCAGATCAACCTGAGATGTTTTGTGAATATTTTTTTTTATTTCCAAATCATAGATATATCTTAATTCATATATTGATAGCTCGGGTAACAAATGTTAAGCTAAAAATAATAAGTGTTAGATACTTTAATTTTTGACCAAAATTTTGTCCTTGAGGATTGAAAACCCCTCAAACCTAACTGCTCAATTATGCACAACAAATATGCACAAAATTATCCCGTGTGATAATTAATATTATCCCATAAATAATAAAGTAACTACTGCATTATTCCAGGCTATTCTACAATCTATCTGCCGAATTTGATCTAGCCCCATTCATTGTACGCCACCACACATATATGCTCAAAGCTCTTACTAAGATTTATGTCTTTCTATTTTCTTATCTAGACTACTAATTTCTTATCTAGACGGCCTTCATAAACAGATTGTTAATTTTATAAAGAGTAATTCAGGTTACGTTCATTTCAGAAAAATAATTAGGTGAAGCATTAGTAATAAGTTAAATGACATAAAGCTAAAAAAAAGTTAACTCATTACATTAGGAAAATGCGACATAAATAGGAAAGTCTACATATTTCTAGCGTACACGAGGACAAAGTCACTACATAAGTGATAAATAAAAGAAAACCAATTTTAATTTAGTGTCTTTTTTTAGTACTGGAACTACAAATTCTTAACGTCATTGGTAAACATGTTTTGCTTTTATTTTAATCATACTTAATTAATTAATACGATTCTGTGATTTCGTTTAAAAACGATATTATATTCTCAGTTACCTAATTTGTTGCTTCAAGAAAAGCGTACAGACAGATATTTAATAAATAATACTCATTGTTAAGAAAACCTTAATAGGTACCGCAGGGAGGCGGACGCCATAACTCAGTGAATTTATTATCTTTTTACGGATTATTGTACGGATATTCTGCTATTGCCTCGGGACTGGAGACACTGAGAGCGCTCGATCGGCAACATTGCGCTGTTTTATTAAAGCTAATGAATAAATAGATACAATGCAAATTCACGTCATTATTATAAAATAATAATAGTAATATATACCGGCAGAGTAAAATGGTATCTCCCACTGTACCAGATGTCTTAAGAGGCGATTGAGGCACCAGCACCGACAGATGGCGGTATATCCACCCAAAACAGTGTAACTTAAATGCACCGGGGGCGGATGGGCAGCCACATTGCTGTCGCGAAAGCTGCGCTCTGCGGTTGCCAACACGCTTGCCCAGTGCGGCAATTATGGTCAAAATTATTAGGAAGACCTATGTCCAGCAGTGGACTTCCAATGGCTGGTATAATGAATAATGATATTCATATATTAATAACTTAACGGAGATCATACATTGACCTAACTCCGTGATAAGTCGCTTAAAGCACTTGTAACGGATATCAGCCGTATGGTTAGGCCAGCGAATATCAGATGAAAGTGAAATTACATATAAAATACTTAAAACATACCAAAATCTTAATACGGTACCTAATTTGGTACACAATTAATTTCTGCCGGTACCTCATGACAATATATACATGTCATTCGATAAATACATACATAGAGACCCACTAAATTAATATGACAAACTTATAACGCATTGTTTTTCTTTGCTCTAATTGTGTGTTACATATAAAATAACATCACTTTTTTGAATTTGCACCGCAATGCACTGAATACTAAAAAACTGACTATAGGAACTGAAATATAAACATTTTATCATTTTCATTTTAAACAATTTTCTCCCTATAGTATCAAAAATGTAGTAACGAAAATATTGTAATACAACTAAAATATATATAAATTCATTTAGTTTGCATACAGTAATTATAATACCTAATTATAATCACCTAAATAATTTCTGAGTCATGATCCTGTTGGTTAGATTTGGATCTCATTAAACAGTGTATTTTTTTGTTATGCGACCACCTAGACAAAGAAACATACATTCCGCGTGATAGTAAGTGTCACTGCATTCCATACTTGTAATATCACAAGGATATCACTAATGCGTTGCCAACCTTGTGACTTGAGATATTATTCCTCATTACCTCTCTCACCCTTCACACCGGAACACAGCAATGCGAACACTGCTATTTGGGGGTAGAAATATTTAAGAATGAGGTACCAATGCAGATGAACTTTAGTGTGAGGTCTACGCATGTAAATATAAATTATACTAGCTGTGCCCGCGACTTCTTCCACGTGGAATAGGTTTTTGGGTACCATACCTCTTTACCTTAACTTATATAAACTTTGAATGTCATTTTTATTAATATCAAATCAATGGCCTGAAAAATAAGTTTCAAGTTTTATAGCTCTAAAAATAGCGATACTCTTCTACTATTCCGTACAACTTTTCATCTCCCCTTTCAACCCCTTACAACCCATATTTCGAATTAAAAAATAGCCTATGTCCATTCTCAATGTCGAAAGATTGTCCAAATTTTAACAAAATCGGTGGAGAGGTTTAAGCGGGAAAGCGTAACAGACAGACAGACACAGTTACTTTCGCATTTATAATATTAGTAGGGATTAGTAGGGAAGATAACCTTCATTGCTTGCATCGAAACTGTCAAGTTCGTAGTAAGTATATACATTTGCTGTTTAAGTATCTATAAAGTAAAAAATAATAGAAGTGTAGTCATAAGATTAGATTATTGCAAGAAAGCTTAATTAAGCTCGTATCATCACACGGATATCAACCGTGTGACTTTGAGGCATAATGTCAAATTGCTTTGTTATTTCACTGCCTCCCTCACCCTTTAAATCGGAACTAGATGAGAGAATGATACTAATGCGGACTACTTTTGTATGAAAACGCAGATATATAATATGAACTACGGAGAAACAATAACCTGAGATATAACTATAAAATTTGTACTACAGTCTATGTTTTTGTGTGTGTGTGTGTGTTAGTAAATCTCTACGTACCGCTTAAAATTTAAAGCCTATCCTTGATTTTCAGACTCCTCCTTAAGATATTGGTTGAAATTTCTTTTTAATGCCGAGACATGTCCGTACAAAGTTTGAAAGTGCTGCGAAATGTCAAATTCTCTATACAAACGTTCCGGCCGTTGATATGTCAGTCAATCTGTCAGTTCACCTTTTGTACGATAAACAAAGATGTCTGCCGTGGCGCCTCTTGAGCTGGTCGAGGGCTACCATCTGTCTGTGGAACGCCCTTTGAGCCTCCGACCAGAGCAACGCCTGAGGGGGTCTATTCTCGTTTCAAGCGTTAACACAGTAAATATTTCATATCAGTTGTATTGTTTTATATTTAAAACTTATTGGTTTTTTTTTTATTTTATCATAACGTAAGTACGCAAAACTTAAGTTACTATCTCCTTATATAAAATTAACCTGTCACGCTGTTTGTCCGGGTTGCGCTTTTTATCTTAATCTATAGTCGCAAGACTTTATAAATATATATAGTTATGATATGACAACGTCTTTAGGGTTAGCTAGTAGTATATAAGAAAAGAATATGGTATGGAATATATTTAAATTCGTAAAATCTATGGAAATTTGAAAAACGATATGAGTGTTGAAGTTTTCTTTTATTTATTTTTACACGTAATAAATAGTTATAGATAAACAAAAACATTCACATAATATAACTTGAATACTTATATAACTGTTGAATTTGTACATAAAAGTTGTGAATATATTGATTATTGCAAGCAAACGCTAAAATCGTATTAATCTAACATGTACATTATTTTGTACAAAAGCTTTTAACTATATAATTACATACTATATTGCATAAGGCAGCAGAAAGAAGCAAGTACATGCACTTAAAATAAATAATCGTATTAAAAAATAATTTAAGCTTTTTAATCGGTGTTATTTTTATAGTAAATGTAAAACTATAACAATATTTTATTTTGCACAACTTCTATTATTACTCTAACAGTTGAATTATTGAAGTAGTTATTTTTGCCTTGACAACTAACAATAGTTAGTGAATGGTGTGTGATAGTGAAACACGCTAAATGTAACCATGACTTTATCCATTATGGGGATTAAAGATCTACTATATACACTGCTAGTCCTCATATAAATATTTGTCCTAGGTCGGGATCAAACTCATGACCTGTTCACACGCAAAGATCTCAACCAACTGCGCCATCGCACCCATCAATTAAAACAAGAATTGCCGAGAGTGACAATGTTAGCGAAGACCAAGAAAATGAAGTACTAAGTAAGTCATTTACGAGCCCATGATGTCAAAAAAATGAACCACAAGCTACAGACGGAGGTAATAAAAAGTCAGTTGGAATTATCGAACGATCAGAAGATACGCCCGACAAATATGCGACGTCATCTAGCGACCCATAATCAAGGCATCTCGAAATAATTCAATTCGTTCATAATTTATAGTTAACAAAAACCCAAAACTGTCGACTAATGTAATTATGTGTGTTTTCTACGAGTGTGAAATGGCTAGTTCAATAGGACCTTTCCGCCGTCCAAAAAGCCTCGAATCATCCACGAAGAAACAATAAAAATGTATAGAAGCAATGGAATTATAGACATTTAGGTCAGCTTCTTTCTTTCGCTGGCGTAAATTGAGTAAATTACGGTTTTCATATGAAAAAAACATTCGATTTATATCCGTTTTAAGAATCATGTTCTAAAATTTGATCATGGTTTATTTTGGTGTCGCAAAGCTTTCATACCTAAAAGCTTAGTAGCTATATATTTTTATTTCTATGGATTAAATTATACCGCTTGATAATTAACTACAATAAATCATTTAGGTACATGGCATTGATTGTCTTGCAGTCGACATGTGCAAGACAAACTAAATAGATACTCCGTTATGAATACCCAGTTTTTTTTATTAGACTTGGTCTAATTCTTCTTACAAATCTTACTACAATAAGTAACAGTATAACTTGGTCGTGATAGTGAGCGTGCTTTAAGGTACCGGCAGAATAGAATAGTACCTCCCATTGCACCAGGTATCGTAAGAAGCGACTAAGGCACCAGAACCGACAGATGGTGGTACAAAACAGTGCAGCTCAAATGCACAGAGTGGGGATGGGTCGTCCCCGTCGCGATAGAAGCGCTCTGTGATTGCCCACGCGCGGCATTTATGGGCAAAAAACCTTCAAAGTTCTTGGAGAGTCTTATGACCAGCAGTGGACTTCCAATGGCTGGTATGATGATAATGATGATAATAGTGAGCGTCACTGCGGGCTAAAGACGCTCGTGATATCACAAGGATATCACTAGAATGTTGCCAAACTTGTGACTTTGGAGATATTTTGTAATACTAGTAATTTTACTGCCTCTCTTCCTTTAAACCGGAACACTTCAATGCGAACACTGCCATTTGTACCCATGCAGAAGACATTTGTGCTAAGTCTACCTCATTTAAAATGTTCAAGTACAGTTGCAATTTATTATTTATATTTCACCTCTAATCTTGACGGGCCCGAAGGCACCGTAAGTAGTGATCCTATCTTATGCACTAAGAGCCGTGGGTTCGATCCTCACCTAGGACATGAATAGACACAGAACAAACACAAATATTATCATAATATTTGTTTACTCTGTGTCTGGATGTTAAAAATATGTATAAAATATTTTATTTATGATTCTTCCTTCTCTGGGGTCCTAGTGCTAGTTATCTCGGTCTCAGGTTAATATTTAAAATGTGTGAATAGTATACTATTGTTATTATGGGGCCAAAGTTACAACTCCGTATCAAAGTTACCCATATGAACTGAATCTTCTTCTTTGGACTGTGTTTCCACGATTGACGTGTATGAAGATGAGATACCATTAATAGAGTTGAATTCACACACTTCAAATATACACATTGAAATTACTCCACTATAAACTAACAGTCATTTTTTTTCTTTTTTTCACGATAAATATTAGTTAAGCACAATATTATATATATTGACGTGCGGTACCGACAGAGTCGAATAGTACCTCCCACTACACCAAATGTCTTAAGAGGCGGCTAAAGTACCAAGACCGATAAATGGCGATGCATCCATTCGAAACTGTGCAGCTCAAATGCAAAAGAGGGGATGGGCAGCAGCATACGCGTCGCGAAAGCTG
The DNA here is from genome assembly GCA_020976665.1 of Heortia vitessoides. Classification (NCBI taxonomy): domain Eukaryota; kingdom Metazoa; phylum Arthropoda; class Insecta; order Lepidoptera; family Crambidae; genus Heortia; species Heortia vitessoides. The sequence goes on along the minus strand of JACJUM010003259.1, from coordinate 4,351,582 downwards.
CACTCTGCGATTGCAGCCGCATTAATCCAGCACGGCAATTATAGGCAAGAAATCTCCTTTCTTAGGGAGCAGTGGACTTTCAATGCAAAATATACTTTTACATGCCGTTAAATAAAATATGGTATCTCTGATACTTCTTTTCTAATCTTCACTGTGATTCGTACTTATTATTATATTAGTAACTATCTAATTTAATGAATCCCAAAAAATAATGTTTAAAATAATAAACAATAACACAAAAACTACAACGTATGTTCAACAAAATGACACGACAATGGCAGATAGCTCCCTTTCACACACTTCGCGATAACCCATAAAACGTTTGAATGACGCGAGGGCAGTATAGAATCAATTTGTTAGTTTCCCAGTCCGTTAGGCACGTAACGCGTACGTGCGAGTAGAACACGCTGCCGATGCGCGTGCGATTGCGACTGAGGAGTATCTCGCGATCATCTCTGTTTATGGGACACATGGGTGTATGACAGACGCCTAACTATTTATGATTGTGAAATAGTGTCTTAATAGTGACGTAAATGCGGTGCTCGTAGGCGCCGCATTATTTGAGTATTCTGTAGAAGGTCACAAGGGGGAGATTTGCCCATAATTGCCCGCGGGGCAAGCGTGTTGGCAATCACAGAGCGCATCTTTCGCGACGAGGATGCTGCTGCTCATCCCAAACTGTTAAGCTACACTGTCTGATGGATAGATATACTGCCATCTGTCGGTTCTAATACCTTAGTCGCCTTTTACGACACCTGGTACAGGGGGAGGTACTATTCTACTCTGTCGGTAACCTCACAGCAACAGAATATATACTAATTACAATAAATTCCCACAACATCTCGTACTACCTGACTACCTGACGCAAAAAGCATTTGTGTTACGGACGCCAGAAAACAGAGGAATCACCACTATACTACTTAAATGCGTATATTTAACACCAAGACACAGAACAAACACAAATATCATCATATGAATATTTGGTCTGGGCCCGTTTTTATTTAGTTAGTCAATTTTACAAAACAGCAGGTCCGTCTTAATTTATTTATTTTTACATGAAATTAATTAAAAATAAACAATGCATATATATATATATATATATATATATATATATATATATAATTATACTAGTAACGACAAGAGGTAGATCTCTAGCAAAGGTCGTGTTGGTATCTCACTCTCACCTATCATATTGCTGATTTCCAATTTAAATGACAGTAGAATTACTATTTAAATGTGACACGGTATCTTCAGATCACAAGATTGGCGATACGCTAGTGATATTTTTGTGATGTCACAAGCGTCTACAAGCTAAGATCACGTTTATCATAAGTGGACCTTTTTTTACGGACGAACGTATTGCTGGACTTGTTAGACGTCAATTCCAGCGCCACCGAACAAGAGAGCGGAGCCCCGCAAGGCACGCGGGATCTGAACGGAATCGACGGCGATCGCCCGAGAGCGCCTCTTAAGGCTCGACCTAGGCCTTGATGGCCGTGGTTGCTTGTTTGCTGTTTTCGTAATATAAAGAAAAGAAATATTTAAATCTGAAGAAAGGAGGATGGAAAATATTAGATATATTTTTAATTACAATGATGAATAAATCACTGGCTGCTGTGAATAGAAATTATATTTTTGGAAATCATATTAGACATGTGTTATTCTTTGTAAATATAAATATCAATAAAAATTATGCCTTTTATTGATTATGATTAATAAAATTGTTTTCTATTCTATATAGCTCATAGCAATAGACTATTATGGCCATTAGCGTTATACATTGTCACTTTTTATCTAACAGTGATATACATAATAAGTTAATAAAAGCTAATGATATAGACATATAATGATTCAAGAAGATCCATTACAATCACCTTTTATATGGTCATAAAAACTACGATATATTTCCGAGAATGGAAGTAAGTCAATCTGTACTTATAAAAAGCCAACGAAGAAATGTTTTTGTTAAGATTGTAATGACCGTGAGGTACCGATAGATTAGAATAGTACCTCCCACTGCACCAGGTAACGTATAAGGCTACGAAGGTAAACCAAAACCGACAGATGGCGGTATATCTATCCAATATAGTGCAGCGGTGCTAAGGGCGGGGATAGTCAACTGTCACGTCTTAAAAGCTGCGCTCTGCGATTGCCAACGCGCTTTCCCAGTGCCGTAATTATTGGCAAAACACTTACTTTCGGAGAGTCCTATGTCCAGGAAAGGATTTCCAATGGCTGGTATGATAATCATGATGAGTTTGTAATTGTCACGACCAGGTTTATACGGGAGGCACGGGAATTTGAATAAACAAGGAGTTTAGTCAGTTTATAGGTTATAGACCTAATAACAGAATTAAAACTCCATCAGCGATGCTATCAACGGGATAAATTTTTACTGTATACGTGGACTAGTTCGGGGGGGGGCGCTAGTGGTTAAATAAAAAATTTTTTGTCTAATCAGACCAAAGCGTATTTAATTTTGGGCAAGTAAAGAAAAATAATTAATATAATACTTTTAAAATACAGGCATTAATAAATATGTCAAAATCAATGTTATAAAAGGGTTATGTCTGATTACCTTGTAGTTTCACTGCTTCTTACAATGTACTTCGCGACATCACTGGGTCCCTCATAAGATTTAATTTATTTTATTTTATTATTATTTAGATAGTATAACTACATTTAACATTTAAAATAACTAAAACACCTTAACATGTTTTCGCATATTAAACTCTAAATTTAACATTGCTGGCAACTTGCAACAACACAAAAGTAATAATTAAAAAAATATACATAATACATCTCGACTGTGTCGCATCGGGGTAAGCAGAGACTATGGATCTCCACTTGTTACGATCTGGGCATACCTCTATCGCTTCCCTTACTTACATTAGTCCTTTTATACACTATCGCAAATTTTTGGCACTTCTGACCAAGCCCTTCTTTAATACATTTTATCTATCTGGTTAAGATATTTTCGCCTCGGTCGTCCTATACCAACAAAAAAATATATAAAATAATTTAATATAAAAGATACTATAATAAAATCGATGAAACACGTAGTTTACATAAATTTGACAAAAAAAACCAAAACCGGGTAAGCTAGAAGCAAATAAGTCAAATTAAGGAAAATCAATTAATTCTCTATCTGTGTTTAACATTTGTACTATATGTACCAATAAAACTTGCGCTATAAAATTCGAGCGTATTGATCTGAACTTCGTTTTGTAGATTGATATTCTCGCAATTAGTTGTGAGAATATCAATCTACAAAACCAAGTACTTACGTACTTAAATGCAGTAATGTGATATACTTTGTCCTGTTTGAAAAATATAAATATACTTTCTTTGTGTTTACAACATAATAAAAAAAATGTACTCATTTTGTAAATTTATAAGTACAATGGCAGATGTGCATTATATTATTTGCAAGATGGAGGAGAAACATGAGACCAAGATATAAATTTACTTTTTCCAGAATCAACCTTGTTAAACGAGCTTAATCTTAATTCACTAAAGGCATTAAAGCATGCAAATATAAGTTTATTAAAAATACTTCCACGTATTCCCTATATTAAACTTTATTGTTTTTTTTTGCGTTTCACGACTTATTTCATAAACAAATTTCCAATAAAATTTGGCATGTACCTAGACTTAAACGAAGCGAACTTCAAGTGGATTGAAAATTAGCCTCATTACAAGAGATACTTGAAAGGCCGTGGGGGTGCTTGACCAAAGTGACATAATACCAGAGACTTAGCTACGATAACCTTCTTACCACCTGTACTTGCCATATACACAAGACATTCAAATAAAAAGTATTTATTAGGTAAAGTAAGTATTAAATAAAATTATCCCAGACAAATCTAATTACATGTATTAATCCAATATCCCGGATGACGTTAACAAGCTAAAGAGGATTATAAAAAGAGCGTAATTATTATGGCAATGAGGCGCATCTATTTTGTTCCCCATTAAAATTTAATCCCTCGATGTAACTAACGGTTTCAATGGCGGTATCTGACCGACAACAACGACTCGACAATGCAGTGGTGTAATTATCTATAAAGCTTATTTATCGAAATCATGATCATTGTTTTCATTATATATCAACTTATCCCTACTTTGAAGTATCTGCAATGTAGAGCACTTACCAGATGTCGTAAAAGGCGACTGAAATAGCATCGACGAAGCGTGGAGATGGGCAGCAGCCATCTCTAGATGCAAAATTTTCTCATTCTTGAGAAGGCCTTCAAAAAGCTTTGTAACTGTAATGACTCGAGTTAGGATAAAGATTTTGTATAGAGAGGAAAATATATGGAGCATCTGCATGAGTAGGAAAGAAAGGATCTGTAGAATACATCGAAAGTCACCGATATGTCCCAGGATTAGCAAGTTTAAGAGGAAATAAACAGGACATATAGCGCGCAGAACGGGTCATCGGACGACGCATCAATAGGAGCAGGTCCGATCACTTGAAGTAGACAACGTTGTTTGCATTGGTATCTCACTATCGTCATCTCCTACTTTTACAGCCAAGCAGTGTTCGCATTGCAGTGTCCCGGTTGGATGACAGTGAAAATACTGTAGAATGTGACATCTTCAAGGCTGGCAACGCGTTCGTACATAATGATATAATACAAGAGCATTCGTACTGCGATGATTCTTACCTTTTCGCGCACCATAAAGTTGTAAAAAAGAAAAGAGCAAAGCAGATGTCCAGTCAGTAGACATCAATCGATTTAGTATCACACTCTCCTCGGTATCAAATGCCAAACATATCGATGTTTGGCATTCGGAAGTGAAACAAAAAAAATGAGCATTGGCTTATTTTGCTGTTTTTGCACTTCAGAACCTGAGAATGGTAGTAAAATTAATAAATAACCTGATATAACATTCTCTTTTCACAAGTTTGGCGTTGCGCTATTGATATCCTTGCGATGACACGAGCGTCTATCAACTACGCTGACGGAACTCATGTTTGCTATACTATAATAATTCCTTAACATTACACTATAGTCTTCAAATAATCTAGCACTATGTTTATCTATATTAATATTATAAAGAGTAACGAATTGTTGTCTCGTTTAAAACATACAGACTGAACTCTCGTACACAAGCCGCGATTTTCATCGGATCGAGTATTTAAAGTACTCACAAAAACAGGTTTCAATCTGTTTGATGTCGGGGAGCGAGTTTCCTAGTAGTTATTCACATAGCAGCCTTTTAATTAAGTCAATTTGTGAGTTAACGATTGATGTGTCGTTCGACGCATTTACAAATGGCGAGGTGCGTTGCCGGGGTCCGGGCGCACCCATGTGTGCCGAAATTCGGCAATTATTCGCTTGTTTTCAGCTACGTCGCTTACGCTCGCAGGTGGGCGTAGGGCTGCGTGCAAATAACCGACTTGTACATATTCAATTTAATAAATGTTATAATTATTTCTTTATGATTGATACTCCATTACTACATAGGTACTACATTTTGCATATGTTCTTAATTTACTTTTGTTTCAAACCGTTTAAAGCATGTAACTTAAAATAGTATAACAAATTAAATTAATTTATTTGGCCAGCCATTGGAAGTTCACTGCTGGACAAGTCTCCTCAAGAAAGCGTGAATTTTACCCATAATTGCCACACTGGGCAAGCGTGCAGGCCGCTTTCAAGACGCTGCTGCCCACCCCCGTCCCTCGCATTGCACTTAAGCTACTGTTTTGAATTCACATATCGCCATCTGTCGGTTCTGGTACCTCACTCGCCTCTTACGACTACTGGTGCGTGGGAAGTATTGAACTTTGCTTGCACCACACGCCTTGTAAATTGTACACTTTGATATAAAATCTTAATCTTTTAACTAACCCGATAGCGTAGATGGTAGTGACCCTGTCATGTGCTCCAAAGTACATGGATTTGACTACCGCAGAGGTCATATATATTGCATGATGAATATTTGTGTTGGCTCTGTGTCTGGTTTGTAAATATTATATTTGTGATTTCTCTGTTGTCTAATGTCCGGAACACAAAATCTCTCAGCAAATTATCTTCGAGTCAGGTCATTGCATGAGATGATATGAATCTATTTGTTTGTTAAATTGGTATTAAAATATAATGAGTAAAAACTAAACCAGCCCGTTTTAGTAAGTGGCATAGTTCATTTACATTGAAGTGACCAAGTGAAAATACATTCACAAAATAATACAAGAGACTACCCGTGACTCCGTTTCAGTTGCGTCCTTAACATTTTAGCCTGCGTATTATTTGTTACTCATATTTATGTTATTATGAAGATTCTTAAAAATTAGTCCAGTTGTTCTGAAACAGTAACAAGCTTACATACACCCTCACAAACATTTTAGTTGTGTATATTTGTTTCCTAACGAAAAAGATCGTACAAAGATAAATAATAAGATAAACAAATCAGTCAAGTACCAATTTATAACGGTATCAACCCTAGAGATAATCAGGGTTAATCCGCGAAATCTGTTCGACTGCACGGGAGCAAATGTAACGGGGGGCCACCCGACCCCAACTCAGACCCGACAACCCCTGTACGTCACTGCACCTGTGCCACCAGATAACACATCGCAATTGTTAACGGGCCGGATCAGTTGACGTTTGATGTCTATTTGAACATCTGTTTATGTCTAAAGTTGGAAATTTGTAGCTGATAATGTCAGAGCTATAAAAATATAATAAGGTAGCACTACGACTGGAATTTTTTCTCTATAAAACCTTTATATTAGATACTAGGAGGGCTTTATTGCTTCCCTGAGAACATTGCTTGCTGACAACTAAGCTGTGCAAAAAGTCGTGTTGCTTCCGTAGAGAAATTTCCTTTTTATAGTAAAAATGTTTATATAAAAAGCTTATGTGTTTTATCTAGACCTGTTTAGCTGTGCCGGCGTAAAAGTGAAAGAGTAACAATCATGCATCTATATGCAGGAACTTTCGCATTAAAAATATTAGTAAAAGAATAACTAATTAATATGTTTTCTATGCGATTGATGCATTGTGGCATGTCTTGCGGTGGTGGTTTCACTTGAACTTATTTTTGAACTGTTCTACTCTGCAATCTCTTTTCATTTTAACGTCACTCTTTCAATAATTGAAATACTCTTTCTATATTTACGGTGTCCTTGGATTTTATATCGACGTTTAGATTACCTGACGACAAAAGATCCTCAAAAGTGACGTAGGTGGTAAAAACGGGCATTAATTTGAGTTGACTATTTGAAATTGGCTTTCTAAATAGCAACAAATACCATTAAGAAATGGATGCTAACAAAATCTTAGGAAAAAGATGTTTAAATTAAAATACTGTGTATTCTGTAGAAAATTTTAAAATCAGAACAAAATTATGTACCTCAGTTTACAAAACTAAGAAAAACCTCCGCGATACCATAACTCTAACTAATACTACAATTATATAATAATAACTATGCAATAGTTAAAATTAAGCCACATTATTCGTATTCTCCGTATCCGTCGTGTCGTTATTCAAATATTTAATTTAGTATTAAATACTGTTTCAATACCGGAAAATTACTCTTTGGATATATGAAATCGAACATTTCATCCCAAAGATAATACGGATTTAGTTCTATGGACCCCTTGCTTGCAGTTTGTTTGAGGAAATGACGGATATATTTTGACTATTTCTCAGCAGTGCCGTGAGGTACCGGCAGAGTAGAATGGTACCTTCCCTTGTACCAGGTGACATAAGAGGTGACTAAGGACTAAGGAATTCTAACGGGTAATCCACTGGATATAGGCCTCCCCAAGAAAGGGGAAATTATGCCCATTATTGCCGCGCTGGGCAAGCGTGTTGGCAATCGCAGAGCGCAGCTTTCGCGACGGAGACACTGTTGCCCATCACCATCCCATGCATTTGAGCTACACTGTTTCGGATGAAATTTTCATTATATGCAAGCCGTAAAATACTTCGTAAGTACATAAACAAAGGTTCAGATCAAAAAACTTTAAGGGTCAGAAATTCACTGGCCGACAAAGAAAAGTGTTTGCAAAATTATTTAGAAAGATAGATAGATAGAACTCATTGGACCTTATCCGTGGAAAGTCACTTAAATAGTTTGAGTTACGACCATCAGGCAACAGTGAAATCATAAATACATTTTACATAAAGACATATTTTTAACATACAGACACAGGGTAAAGACAAATATCATCATATTTGTCCAGATGGGGACCGAACCCACGACCCTTGTTGCATAAGACAGGATCACTAACTATTAGAAACATAATGAGTACTAACTTTAATTTTCGCCAGACATTACTGGTCTTATCGAAAGCTACACCGATGTTTCTGGAGCGTGCCACAGATTACCTTTGTAATAATCAACTGAAAACCACAAACTTCGCGCGAATTTGAGAGTACATTCAAGTAATAATTGCAACATATATAATACATATAGTGCTTAAAATTGGAGGCGGAATAATACCATCTCCAATTGTACACATTCCATATATTAGTATTGTTGGATAATGAATTGACTTAACTATTTAAAGATAATGCGTCCCAAAATCGATCGTCTTACAGGGAGAAATTATAATTGGCTCTGTTCGAGGGCGTAGTATCAGTGAGAAACAATTCAGTAAAACAAAATGATAATAGAATGTACCTTATTCTAATATACATGATTTAAAATGTCAGATGTATATTGATAACGTGTGCAAAACCTAAGGATACATTGTACAGAATTTCATCCACAAAAAATTTAAAATCTCTTAAACCCTACTTACTACTTAAGATTAAAACAATAACCTTTTTTTTGCTACTTAAAAATAAAACAGAAAAAAATCTATTGTGGTTATGGATGAAAATGGTCCCATCATTTGGTTAAAAATAGTAACTGACAAAATAAAACATCATCCAGACACATTTTATCGATAATTTCCTCAAAATGCGTGAACCACTGCTAAATATATATTCCAAAAAAATAATACTTTTAAAAAACACGATTTTGCAGATAACCAAATATAAAAGAGAAAATATTTGTTCATTATTGTAATGTTCAACATATATTTTTATTTATTGTATAAAAAACATAGTTATCATAAACTATATATAAGGGTTCTTGATATTTGGGAATAGATTGAAAACAATCTGACCTTTTAAAATGAGTGATATTTACCTACAAAGACTCCGTAATTGAATCGTATTTATAAATGCATTTTTTACTAGATAATATATCCATTAACTGAATTCCGACAGTGAAAGAAAAAAAGCTGAAAACGTTCAGGCGGCGTATTAAACCGTACTGTCCAGACAGATTGCCAACAGCAGGATGATTCTGCAAACAGTGAAAAAGCAAAACAATCGCGGCTCAAACCAGTGAGAGTAACGGACACCAGACAACGTGACGGAACGTTAGTTCAGTAACAGCAAACGAGTTTAAAATGACGTGACGAGCCACCGCCCGTCAGCGGGTAATCAAATTTGTGGAATAATTGACAGGCGATATTTCATACCAGATGATTATTACTCTCTTTATAGGGTTGCGCTCAGTGAATGGAACAATTGCGATCGTTTGGTGACAATCACTTCATTAGGGTATTGAGTGTGACGTGAGGGGTGTGTCGAGTTGAAATTGTGTGTTTTTTTTCTTGTTATTACCAAAACTATCTGCGTTAAAATCTATTTTTAAGACAAAGGTTTAGCGTCTCCAGTAATGGTTACAATAATCACGAGGTGTTGGAACCATTACACCACCTGTTTTTCTTGCATTTATTTTTCTGACTCGCGCTTTGAACTAACTGTAAATTTGATTTAAAGGTCTGATGCGGGCATACTAGTTTCAAAGTGAACTATTTCTCTTTGTTATCCATCGTCTAAATGGGAAATATATTATAATGAACAAATCTATATTTATAAAAAAAATGTTTGTTATCGATTTAAGTGCTTATTTAAATATACTTTTTTCTTCTTTTTGGCTTTAATATGTGGTTCATTCAAGATTTTGAAACTACTCATTTCTTAATAAATCATCAGTAAAACCTTTTTAATACATTGATTTAGACGCCTGCCTTTTCATATTTCGTCACAACTTTATATTGTAAACACATAAATCAGCATCATAAATTTCCAACCAACACAAATAATAGCGAACAATACATCCACAAATATGACCCAATCGGACAGACCACAAAAACTAACATAATAGACCCTACAAATGTGTAATGAGGTTGGTGCGACGCTGGTTTGTCACCTCAGCGACGACTTCATTATGTTAACGCATTGTTATGTTATACCGGCAATGATTATGGGTGTCATATGCCGTGACGGTATTTGTAATGATGGGGGGTGATTCTTGAATTATCACTGTTGCATTGCGAATTGGTTTTGCCATTTTTTTTTTGGGAATTGATATGTACGCAGTGTGCTTGCATTCAGAAAGTAGCTCAAAAAGGAAGTCGTATTGAAATATTTAAATTATCTATTATATATCTACCAGCGACCCGGCCCGACGTCGTCCGGATACATAGATTATACCATCGATCCAATCGCCATGGGAGTTTTAATCCGGTTCTTGTGTCTCTAAACTATAAATAAACAATAATTAATACATTTTTTATGTAAATACTTCGCAATACCGTCCAGCACTGCAACCTATAAAATCCTGTTCCTGACCATTACAAATACAAAAAAATATATATCCAATTGGGTGCAATTGCTCTGCAGTTAGCGCGTACATACATTTCCACCATTCATTCTTATTTTAGCCGTAGATGCCGGCAGAGTGGAATAGTACCTCCCCCTGTACAAGGTGTCGAAAAAGGCGACCAAGGTACCAGAACCGACAGATGGCGGTACACCCATGCAAAAAAGTCAGCTCAAATGTACAGGGCGGGGATGGACAGCAGCTTGTCCGTCGCGAAAGCTGCGCTCTGCGATTGCAAACACGCGTGCCCAGCGCGGCAATTATGGGCAAAATACCCCCTTTCTTGGGGAGGCCGTTGTCCAGCAGTGGACTCTCGGTAGCTGGTATGATGTTTCGTATTTTTATCAATTTAACAATAGTGCGCTGTTTAAACGCGTTTTATTTGATACTAGTTTTCCGTCCGTAACTTTGTTTTCAAGGACTTCATGACATCCTTGGGAAAATCTTGTAATTTTGAGGAAAAATCAATGTTGCACCCCCTATAAGCTTAACTATGCAAAAAAGTAGACTACTTTTTGCAATGTGCAAACAAAACTAAGTTTTGTTTGCACATAGAAAAATAAAATGCCCGATCGTAGGATACTACGAGAACATGTTTTCAGGATAAAAGTAGCTAATGTTTCAGATTATTATCAATAATCTCTGAGCTAAATTTCATTTCAGCTGTTCCACCGTATTAATTATTTATTTGAAAATTTTTATGTTTATATATAAATGTAATTATAATATAAGGTGTTTTATTGTACGTATTTATTGGTGTATAAGTATATTCTTACATCGTACAAAAATTTAAAAAATATAATAAACCGCGTTTTAGGGTCGTTCAAGAGTGATATTACAAGCGTCTATAGGCTGCGGCGACGTCAAATCTGATCTTACAATAAAATTTACTGCGAGTAAATCTCGATGTTTCCTTAATTTTTTATTAATAATCAAATTAAATAAAATTAATAATTTTGATCTAAAGGTACGAATTATATGGACTAGCTTTCCTCTTGACATTACTCGTGAGAACTTCTGACAACATGAACTTTTTTTTTGATTCTAATATGACCAAGCAGTAATATTTCTCTTTAACACCATAACTACGCGCGCGTAATCTACGTGAGTAGAATAATAATAATAGCAAATACTTTATTGTACACCAAATATAAAAATAAATAAAATAATCTAATTATATAGTACATAGGGCAGTCTTATCGCAAATAGACCTTTAGAATAGTAGTTATCTGTGCGCCTTCCCTGTCCTTAGATTCAACTGAGTTAACGTAACACAGAGACAACGATATATCCATCTGAAACAGCGCAGATCAAATACCACAGGGTGAAAATGGGCTGCAGTATCACCGACATGAAACTACGCCCTACGATTGCCATCACGCCGTCCCAACGTGGCAATTACGGGCTCTATTCTTGGGAAGGTCTTTGTTCACCAGTGGATATACTACAACTGATATCAGCTGTGATGATGATGATAATGAAAATTAATGAATATGAACGATATAACTATTTACGTAGCAATAAAGTAAATTAATTCAAATATGCAACGCGTAACCAACCACGCATCAACAGACAATTTTAACAACTCATCGTAATACGTCAAATTGGGAGCCACTTTCCGTCGTAATGATGTAGGGGGACATATGTCAGCGATCGTCCCCGCTCTCTAAGGGGACCGACCCTTATTCCGCCCCCGCCAATTATGAGGGCCTGTGACTTTTAACAGGGGGCTTAAATTATTCATAAAATAACTAATGAGGTTTGTTAACTTCGACTTGGCTGTTTTATCGAATCACAAGTCAAAGTGAGACTTGTCTTTTAAATATATATTTAAGAAAGTAAAAACATAGTCGCTGGCACCTAAATCTCTAACACCAAAACTTTAAAGTTAAATTTCTCGGTTTAAATTAATCCTAATAAATTCACACACGACATCTCATATATTAACATGACCCCAAAATAAGTCGCTTAAAGCACTTGTGTTACGGACTTCAGAGAAATCACAAATACTTTAAATACATATATTCAGCACACAGACAGAACAAACACAAATTTCATCATAATAATATTTGTTCTTGGTTGGGTTCGAATTCACGATCTTTGTCTAATGAGATCATCCCCGATAAAAAAATAAATAAAGATAGTGGATAGGTGTACTGTAGGCTGCAGGTGGTTTTATGCAGGATAATGTACGGATCCTACGGGATAAAATGATAAAATTATAACAAGAGCTATTTCCTTGATGGTACTCTTTTTTGTCGACTTAAAAAAAAAGGTTCTCAATACCAGTGAATTAGGTTTTTGTATTTAAGTTACTGGATATCTTTAAAAAATGGTATGAGGAATTGATGATAATAAGGAATTTGAGGGAAACACTCGAATTTTATAAACACGTAGGGACTGTGTTTAAGTGTTATCTAAAACTAGTCGAGCATTATGTTATCTAAAACAGTTTAGCAGTGAGATACCGGCAGATTAGTAGAGTACCTACCCCTGTACTAGGTGTCGTGAGAGGCGACTAAGGTACCAGAACCGACAGATGGCGGTATATCCATGCAAAAAAGTCACTTCAAATGTACAGGGCAGGGATGGGCAGCAGCTTCTCCGTCGCCAAAGCTGCGCTCTGCGATTGCCAATACGGTTGCCCAGCGTGGCAATTATGGGCAACATACCCCATTTTTTGGGGAGGACTATGTTCAACGGTAGACTTTTACTGGCTGGTATGATGATGATAATTCTAGCATTAGGCTCTGATACTCATAATTTTTGTGAGCTGACGTTGGAAATATATAACTCAAGAGGCTTATATTGTTTCTTATTCTTGAGATTCTATCATATTTACCAAGGCTTGATCTAACTCCTTGAAGAAAAAGATTTGCAATACTGTCTATAATGTCGCTAGGCGAGCAAGATTGTCTACGTCTATGGTAGGTTTTAACTACGCTTTAGAGATATTGTCAGATAATTTTGGAGCGCCCTTGAGTCTGTCGTACTCGCGTACAGTAGACTGGGGTAAGAACGGGTGCGTTCGAATATAAAACCAATCCGATGAGTACGACGCTGCTCTTCGGTTTCTAGTTACAAACGTACGTGTATTATACCAAGTCGATACGTACGTTGTTTGCAGGTTTCGTTAGATAAGCGGTTCGGGTATTAAGGCAATTCGATAAGTACGCTGCTCTTTGGGTACTGAAACATTGCAAGCATCTCCCGTGGGTGGACGGTGGAAGTGCGCAGGCATAAGGCAGTTCAATAATGAGCGGCCTGGCTTCTTTCCTCTAGTGACACTGGGACTTATTTCAGAGTTAACTGGCATTTTGCTCTTCAAAAAAAAAGCGCTGAGTGCCCTTCGGCTTGGTTTAACAAACTCTTTGGTTCCTGTATCAAGCCAATCCGATGCCCTTCCGTTTCAGCCAATAGGTGGTTAATTATTAAATGGAGTCTTTGGGCATGACTTTCAAGGCTTTCATTACTGCGAATATAATTTGTTCTCTATCGCATTTGAGAAAGCCTAAATTCACGTTTCAGTGCTTATTAAATCTTTTTTGACTATTTACCTTAATTCTATCTTCTCATTCATCTTTTGTCTCATTAGAACGGCGCTGTCTCATTAAGGTCGAGTTTTTTTTAGATAGTCTAGCCATTATTAATTTTCGCAAAAAGATACAAAATAAAAAAAATTATTAAGAATAAAACCGGCTTAAGGTAAATTCGCACATAAAGGCGCACAAAAAAGAAATTTATATTTATTAATATATTTTATAGACTGAAAATTAAAAAAAATATTAACTAATTAAATCAAAAATATTAATATTGAAATACTTAAACACCAAATATATTTTTACACATAAAATATTAAACTATGACAAATTTTATCAGTACATTATATTTACAAAATTGACAATATAACGGCTTATCTACAACACTGATTTTTTATTAAAAAATATTATATTACACACCTAATATTATCTACATACGCCAAATTATTACTACTTCATATTATACTTAGAAGATATTTTAATATTTACACAATAGTTCCGATTGCTCAGGTGACAGTCTTAAAATTGAACTCATATGAAAATTTTAGATTTCGTTGCCGGTTGTCACCAAAAGTCAGATTTTGGTGTGCGCTCTTAGAAATTGAATTCTTTTTTTCTTGGTGTAGAACTGTAATGTTTAGAATTGAAATATGTTTCTTTGTTATTTTTTTATTTATATTCATTATTATTAATGTACTACTTTCCGTCTGATACGATTTATTACACTCAAAAATAATAAGTCTCCTAATTTTTGAATCCACCAATATGAATGTATTTGCACAACAAACACACGCTATTTGACACGACGAATAATACAACTGAACTAACAATGGGCCCATTTTGTCGAATTAGCGAGTATTGTTTCTAAACAACAATAAAAAAGAGTACATAGAAGATCCCCGGAACAATCGCGGCACAAGTGGGCCCTACTATTAATATTTTAACGTCACTAAGCATTTACAAATAAGCGGCAACAATTTATAAGCGCGAGCGGTTAAATGTCGTATCGTCTACTTAATGGCTCACGCGTTTGTGTGTGTCATGTGTGTTTGTTTCATATTTATCATCATATCATATCAGGAAGATTGGTGCTGCCATAGACCTGCCTGTTTCCAATGCTATCCAGCAGTTCTAGCCTATTCATCAGTTCATTTAATTTTGTCGACTAAACGACCATTGTTTCATGTAACACTTTTAGTTGAGAGGTGATATAAGGAAAATATTTTTACATTTGTTATATTGCCTTTGCATAGACAATAGGTGGTGCTGAATGCAAATGATTATTTTAATTAAATTTAATAAGATTGTAAGGCAATTAAATTTTAAAATTATAATAAAAGTAGTAATTTGCATTATATAACATAGTAGGAGAAAACCGGATTGAGGTGAGGATGTCTCACTATTTCACTCACACACGTCTTATGGTGGTGGCACCTTTTATTTTTATCTCTGTTCTTGTTTATATTTTTTATTTACCTGCTTCGTATCTCACTTTACTAGAACATACCTATTTTATATTATTACCATAATGCTTTTTAAATGGATCACTAATAGATTGTAGTAGGGTAGAATACATTTTTAATACAGATACTCGTGTTTATGGTATTGCATTCAATTAGAAAAATACAGAAACGAGTTTCATTAAAGCAAGACTGTCATGAACAGCAGCATCAAGGTTGAGCAATCATTATGTTGCTGAATCAATTTAAACGCCAATAAATAATGCCCGCTCCCGCTTCCAACCCGGACCACCCCTAACTCAAACAAGTCGCCGGTATACTATCCGGGGTTGCAAGTTGGCAAATATTATAAAATATTATCAATTACACGGCGCGGCTGGCGTGTAATCTGACGGGATTATATGCAACCCTCTTTATTTGCTTTTTTATTTCACTTGATATATTCCCTTTTCACGAGTTGTAAGGCCCTTGTTACTTGATGCTTGCATGGACATTTTTGTCTGACTTCTTAATAGGTAAGTCACTTATTTTTTAAATGTATTTATATTGTTATAACAAATATTTAAAAAAACATCGATAAAACTACTTAAAGACTGCGCATGTTTTTTGTTCAAATCGAGTAGTTTGTAAATAAAAAACAATTAATTAATAACAATAGACGAAAACAAGACAAAGTCGTTAATAATTTTATATGGAGTATACCTACTTAGTAGGTTGTCTTCATTACCTCTTTCTACCGCCAAATCGTAGTGTTTGCATTGCTGTGTTCCGGTTTGAAGGATGAGAGAGGCAGTGAAATTACTGGGTAATGTGACATAACATTTTCAAATCACTAGTGGCGTTTTCTGTCACGCGAACTGAGAAATCAATGTTCATATTTATAAGTAAAATATACTGTCTTACATATAACTAGAAATATACCATATTGGTCCAGAACCAGTACCTACATATATACATGTTATAATTCGTGTATCAAGTCTCATTTTTAAATAACTCCATCCCAAAGTTGCGAAAATCGTATTGTGCAATTAACGATTTATTATTATTAAATAAAGCCTTATCACAAGCACTTACACAAGCCAAAATCATTAAATATCCTGACTCTTAGTGCTACGATGCGCAGACAGAACCACATATCAAATCTGTTGGCGTACAGCAAGCCTACCCTAACAATTTCCTTTTATTACCGTTTAGACGTCGTTTAGGAGGAGAGGGCGAGGTTGCACATTTATGAGGGATCCTGTGCTCGATTCCACCTGCGTACGCCGCAGTGGCGACCGCGCGTTTAGTTTCGGTATCCCCCGCAGTGTTTGCGGGATCTGAGCGGGATCGATGGCGATCACCAGAGGGCGCCTCGTGGCTCGACCTAGACTCGGGTTAGGCGAGAGGGAAGCATTTAAAGAGGTTATATTATTGTTGTTTTTACTGTGTCTGCCTTTTGGACAGGCCATCATTGGACGGGTCTAAAAAGTTAGCTTAACTGCAAGTTAATTACGGCAATGCTACATAAATCAAAATTAGTAAGTTCGCATTGGTACTTCAAATTCACATATTTATTCCACGAAATTGCACTGCTGTTTCTGTTTGAATGATAAGACTGACGATAAGTTTGGTAATCATCATATCAGACGTTGATCGTCTACTAATGGACGTAGGCATCCCCAAATTATTTCTAGTAGGACCATCAATTAGCTAACGAGAGAATTCTCATCAAAATAATTGTTGATAATGTAGCATATGTAGCTATAAATGATAACAATTACTAATACATAATTCTCGCTTATGTATTAGTAAGATAAAGAATAGACCGCATTATAGAATTTCGTATCCTCACACATTCTATAATCTTCATTTAAATGAAATAAAAAAATAGTGACGCGAATCAATCGGACGCGTTATCGGTTATCGGGCGCGTCTCTATCGAGTACGTGTGAATGGTTCCGTGGCCTGTCATCATCGGTTATAACCCTTTTTAGAGATGTCCCACTGATAATACACCGGCGACTGACAAAATGTCCGTTTGTATCTCGAAAAAATGGATGAAAGGTACACCTTTTCTGTGCGGCCATACAACTAGAGTGCGCGGGATTTTTTTGTGTTCTACAGCTCGATTGTCGCGGAATATGGATAACTCTGAAATTCCTTTCAACTTATATCATTTGTTATCTTCATATCAGCCGTAGAATATCATACACAGACATACGTTTTCACGGATTCGGTACCTCAAGCGCTACTTACGACACTGAGGAGGAGCTACTTTTCTACTGTGTCGGTACTCTACGGCATGGTTTTGTAATAACTAAAATCGCAAAAAAAGTATACCATTTTTTAACTTAAATAAATATATACTACATATAAGTAAATATGTAACCGATCGTTATATGTACGTTGACGAAATTTGAGAAAAGCTTATTTTTATTGGTGGACTATATTATCGTATCTTTTACAATTAAAAAAAATCACCGATTATAGTTTTCCTCAAATGTATACATATGGGTGCGGTTTTCTCTGTACTGTGGTCGGTATCACTATTTTTTTTTATTAATCTTAATACAATATTTTTTAAATATATAATCACTATTTATTAATATTAAATTTAACTTGATCACCGGTATATAGGGATCTATAACGACGGGGTTTTAAATTTTATATATAGCAATCAATTGACAGTTTCGAGGACTTTAAGCCTTCTGTGAATTAGAAGGTCGCAAAAATTTGTAGTACCACGCAAACTAAGTCACGAGCGCAGCTATTTCTGAAACTACGCATGAAAATGTGTTTAAATTATCAGAAACGTAACCCTTTGTATAAGCCGCAGGGGCTCGCTGCGCTGTGGCGCTGTTATCATTATAATAAAATATGTTTATCTGTCCATTTGTTTTGCTTCTATAGCAATTTCGACAAAATAAGCATATAATACTACCTCTTTCTCTCATTTAGTCTATACATACAAAAGTTGTTTGGAAGAAATTGCTATTTGCGATAAGGCCGCCCATTATACTTTATAATTCCTGTTTTTTTTTTCATGTATTTTTTTGTTTGGTGTACAATAAGTATTTATTATTATTATTATTTGAATTCTAGTAAAGGATATTGACAACACAAAACTTCTCTGGTGTTGGTGGATGTAAGTATTATTATGGATGAGGTTGACCACATACATGAGGTCGTCTGCATTGGTGTCTCACCTATTTCTAACGTCAAAAAACAGTATTCACATTACTGTGTTCTGTTTTGAAGGCTAGCTTCAAGTCACAAGGTTGACAATGCGTTAGTGATATCCTTGTAATATTACGAGCATCTAGAGACTGTAAATCATCACGCTTACTATCAAGCGGTTGGTACGCTTGTTCGTCGACCTGGTCTAATAAAAAAAATATACAACGAATTTGTTGTTGCAAATATTCACGTACAAATTATTTGCATGGAATTGAATGGTGACCGCAGACAGGCCACTAATGCACACCAGGAAGCCATATTTATAAATACAAACGCCATAATGTGGCCTGTGCCGATATTACATATCGTTTGAAATATGAAGCGTATTAATAGTGCTCGTATTTTGTAATTGCCGTGTTTTGTTAGTATTTTCACAAGAAAATTGACGGTTTTATTTAAAAATTTCATATGTAGTAGCCACTAACTAATTAACTTTTCGCTTTAAAGTCCTAATCCTGCGAAATACACGATGTTTTATTGCTATCAAATTATTTCAAAAAAATAATGTGAACCCCTCCCCCTCTCACCTCTCGTGTAATAACTATGGAAAAAAAGTAGTGTAGAGTACTACTTTTTTTTGTAAATAGATGATTTAAGCAGTTTCTGGAGTCCTCAGAGTACACATGTTATATTACTTAAATCAAATAACTAATAAATAAATACCTAAAAATCAAAAAGTATTTCTAATGGCCCAACATTATCTGACCTCTAGGTAGAGCGTGACTGTCAATCGATCATCGCCTCTACGACGCCAGCTTGACCAGAAGCGAGTACAAGATCGTAGGTAGAGCCTTTGTCTCTCAGGAAATGTAGAGCCAGAGGCAAATAAATAGAAGGAACCTCTATCACTCGCAATGTTCTTTGAATACAATAATTAAGAATAACCAACTCAGCTCTCTAGACTCCTGTTTCTAAAAATGTTCCTCATTTTCACCTTTTATACCTTAATACTTTCACATTGTTGTCCTAGTTAGAATTGTCAGATTCAGTCAGGTAATTACTGGTTAACGTGACAACACTCTTAATTTTAAGGTAGCTGAGATGCAATAGGTGTGTATGGTGTCGCAAACCATCGCGTAGTCCGTTTGCTTCTTTAGAACACTAATCATTTATTTAGAAAAACTAGACTCAAAATTCATTTGTTCGATTTCTCGATGTATTTTAAAAACAGCTCTCTCTCGTCTTGAAATTGTTCATCTATTACTTAGCGTTTAACTTTAAATAATTTTAACCGTACTATATAATATGGGCAATTATGTAATATTATTTATATTTAAATAAACTCAACATTGGTCGAAAACTTTAGACTTGAGGCACTGAGGTATATCGGAATTATGAATATCACTCAGTGCTAAGTGAATAATAAAATGAAAGCGAAATATTTCAGGTAACTTTAGTCCTTTTCAAGAAGGTACAACAAAACATCGAAGCCAGGCATAAAAAAACTCAAATATGACCACTTATTAAACCTAAAATCTTACCAACAATACCTCAGAGCCGTTTATAGAACCCTATTTTTACAAATCAATCAAGACAGATCCTCCAACTAAAAACCCAATTCCCACAGGCAAATCAGAACCCACCGTAATGAGGCGATATCCCAATCCCCACAATACATCGCACGCTCAACGCTCGCACCCACTGCGGTCGCCCATTCTGCCCACGCGGTAGGCACGCGCCTAGCGTCATATTATTTTCTGCCACGCGCCCATTATTCTCCTTTTTACAAGCATTCTTTTTTATTCCCCGTAATAATCGGATCAGCAAATAGGGCAACGTGATATGGTGATTCGATAAACATAAACAGGCGAGGTCAATGACGTATTAGCTGGTTGATGTTTGGTGTGTTTTGATCTTGATAGGCGGTCTGGTAATTGAATGGAGAGAATCCGTAGTTAGGCCATGCAGAGTAGAATAGTACCTTCCCCTGTATCAGGTGACGTAAGAGGAGGACGACAACATTCTCGTCGCGATGCTAGCCAGCACGCTTGGCCAGCGCGGCAATTATGGGCAATTTCACTCTTTTTTACCTATGTCAAGCAGAGGACGTTTTCCGGCTAACGATGACGATGAATCTGGAGTTGATATTTACAGTTTGTAATGAAGACTACTTAGATTACCTGCCGTGTTATGGATTAGTGACAGACTAAATGTTGTAACTATAGTTTTATTTGAAAAAATAATGTTAGAACACTTTTATTTTGCTAGACTGAATAAAAAGTACTCAATTCGAACTTTAAATGAATGCCTATGAATCTTGAGCACAAGATCATACTATCTAGTATTTAAGGTATATACCAAATGAAACGAAAATTATATATCTCCACACCGACTTATTGAGACTACACTAATCCGGCAAAATTAATCAGTACGTAGAATAATGGGTTAGATTTCAATCTAACATGCTAAAATTATGTTGGTAAACGTTTTCATTATGTGTAATTGTATCCCTTTGGCTAACCGACTGTCATTACATTTACAGATAATTATTGTTATTACAGTAACATCTCCTTGTTCAGTAAAAAATTAGCCTTCACAAATCGGTTGTCGATAACGAACTTTAAATGGCTAAAACTTCTTAATTACAACAAATGACTTTACTTCCGTTATTTTACGCGAGTCCCCACACATTGCCCTACTTTACCAAGTATTAAGGTAGATTTTACCCAGGTACCCCTTCAAGGTAGACGCCTCCAGATTATCATTCAGATAATATTAATTGGAAGTCTAGAAATTATATATGATTGAAAGTATATCTAAAAAAAAGCGAAATTCAAAAATGTTATCCAAATGATAATTTCTGATAAACTATCTTTATCTCTATCCTTACAGACAATTGCGGAATAGTAAATAAGTATACCAGATTAATTGTGTTTAGTACAATTAATCCGTTTAACGTCTGCGCAGCGACGGCTTATCCTCTCAGATCAATAATAGAACAAAAGTTATTTATAACAAAGTAGTATGGGATAGATAATAGATTATGCTCAAAATGACTATAAGTGCCAATTACTTTTGTTTTGACTTAAATCTCCGGCGCCGCACAGAAGCGTCGGAACTTCCTGTTAGAAGACACTTGAACAAATCTGGACTTACTGTCCATTCACGTTATCCCAGCATCAGGAGATCTACTGAAATAATGTGAAGAGCAAATAGGGCAGACGTGTTTATTGGAAAGTGTGTTTACTGCGTTTGAAATATCCACAGCTTCATAGCAACCTAGACACAAGCGTGTATAGGCTACACTGATGCTTACTATCATGCCGACATTGATTGCTTGCTAAAAGACGTAGTAATATATAAACATAAAGACTTGAAGAAGCTTAACCGTCGCAGTAATAAGCGGCCCACATACTAATTCTAACGCCTACCTACACATATATATGTAACACACACTACACATTAGAAGATATACATATATTACATGCGTATTATGTTGTATTTAGCAGAAACGACGAGATGTCACGGTTCGTCCTCATTACGGGCGCGTGTCAGCTTCCCTATTCAGCGATTGGCAACCCTGACTGCCAGGGTTGCTTGCTCTCAAATTAATGACTTGTTCCACAAGTAATGACTTGTTAAATAAGTTTGAGTAAATTTTACAAAACCAACAGTATTAAATTTAATGTAGTCAGCACCATTTTATAAACTGAACTACGTCCGCGTTAAAAATAGGCTTCGTTAAGAGGTTTTTATAAGGGCCGATTGTAGGAGGTCTGGTCATTATGTGAGTACATTGGGTGTTGCAAGATATTTGCGTAATCATTCTAAAACTTTACGAGCAATCAAACATGACCCCAAATGTGTCCCTGAAATGGTCACAACTGGACTAAATAACTATGATCGGGATAAATAAATTATAAACAATCACCAGACCACTGAACCTAGTATTATCTGCATGTAATATAAAAAAAATACCACAATTATTTGTCTACTATATTTGCCTCACCCTATTAACTGGGGTTTGGCACATTATATTAATTTGTGCCGGCCCTCTTGCGCCATTCTTTTATTCGGAATTATTCCAGTGCACTGGTAGCCCTGGCTGGTGAGTGCTTAGGGCTGTGTACAGGCCGCGTGGCGCGCGCTCGTACCACGCGTGTACGCCGCGTGCCTCCGACCAATTATTTGTTTTTACGTGATTTAACATGTTTATTTGGAGTCCGTTTTTTGTTCGCGCACTCTATGGAGCCCTCTAGATTTTTCTAAGGATCGCATTACGTTTGAAAACCGTTACTTCATCTTTAATCCTTTTGGAAATCTGAGACTGATTTCAGTATGTTGAACAGTAATTCGATGCGTATCAATTAAGTTTCACGTTATCATTATTAGTACTGATGCAATTGTTAGTAAAAACACATCAAAACCGTGAGACCTTTTGATATTGAACACGGGAAGATGTTCTAAAACAATTTTTTTATAAAGTGTCCAATGTACGATTATGTGTTTCCACTTAAATAAGTCTAGGACGAAGATATACTAGACTGAAGATAGTAGATAAAGATCGTCATCATTGGTACCTAATTTGTACCTATTGCATTTCCAAAAAGTTTGCATTGCTGTGTTCCGGTTTGAAAGGTGAAAAAAACAGTGCAATGACTGGGTAATGTGACATAGTATCTTCAGTGCACAAGGTTGGTGGCACGCTAGAAACATCATTGTGATGACACGCGTGTCTATAGGCTGCAGTCACGTTTACTTCATAAAAAATTATACTACTACTTAATTACACATTACAATTAATGTGACTGTTTCTTTAAATACTTATTCAAGACTAAGCTAATGGCTGGGTACAAAAATTGGTAATTCAATTTAAAATTACACAAATAAAATTCAAAGTAATTTCAAATGTACAGTAACGATTTTAAAGTCTAGTATGGAACTGTCGTGGTCTTTGTCCTAGTCACGATATTAAGCCAACTTTGTGACCCCAAAGCTTTTCTAAAAATTCAGTTGGTCATTGACCCCCTAAATTAAAATCCTAGGTATTAATTGCTACCTTAAAAATTTCTCTACAACTCCGCTCAAACGTGTACACACGTATATCATTATACCCCCTTAATTCAAATGCTAGGTATTCATGAATACCTTAAATATTACTCTACAGCCCCGCACAAACGAGTACACACGTGTAAAAACTGCCAAATCAACCGTAATTTTGATTGTTGGTAGCTGTTAAATTAAATAGGACACCTGCGTCATCATTATATGCTAACTATTACACAATATAGGACCTTATTGCTACTAATATAAAGCACATCGCTTAGGGGATGTATCAGCTCGTAAGTCAAAGAGTGTGATCGTGTTATAAACATTCAATGAACTCATCGGGGTATTTCTAATTTACAGGTGTGGGGGATTTTAGACAAGTGAAATTCATAAAAAATGACGAGGGTCTGATAGAATGGACTTGTAATACAGTTTTTGCGATAAACCAAACGCAATGATATTTACTATAAAAGCAGGAAAGTTCGTTACGAATTGTAAACGTTGTCAAATTGTTTTTACTTTAAAATTAATAATCACTTCGCAAATATTTTTTATTGCGTTCTGTAAATATTTTCGAATATGTTCAGATACACACCGCTTACTTGCTGCATTTTAGCAGTTGCGGGTTCGACATGCGTGCATCAAATCTAAGAAGGCATTGACCGGAGTTTGTGTGGCACGCTTGTATATTAAAATAAAGAAGAAGTGTTTTTATTTAACCTGTCCCTAGTAACAACCATATCAATATTAAATCAGTCATAAGACGTCTCCCTAAATGACCATCCTATACGACTATACGCTATCGATCAGGTCCGGTCAGCATCTAGGGCAATTCTGCACGGTACTAGGTATTCTCGGTATGTCCTCTGTCTATTGACACATCAACATCAATCAATCAAAAGGCGTAACTACCTATATCCTTTAATATAGCCAGAAAAAATAGTATCATACAAAGACAGTAAACACCCGTCAAATATAGGAATCATTATCATAAAATCCTCCAAATAACAAGTCGAACTTTGCGTGCGAACTAAAAGCACTCCAAAAAAAAAAAAAAAAAAAAAAACAAAACAAACCCACCATCTACTTCACCGCGGGAAAATAATCACAAAGGGCTCTATTATACCCTTGAAAAATCTAACTCGCCATTTCCCAAGAACGGGGAATCCATTCGCTTTTGTCCGTTCACAAAACGATACGTGAGTTTTGGCGTGTTTTCTGACCCCCTAAAAGGGTCAGTGGGCTGGCGCCACGTGACTGCGAAAAAGAGACCATTGTTGTCCCACTTTAATTGGAAAGAGCGTTTTATTGCTTCGGAACAGGGTGAATTTTTGTTTGAACGGTCGTTCAAACGCTAATTCTCGACAACATATGTGAGTATACATTGATATCAATCGCGACGTTTATCTTTAGTTCTATCTTTTTTTATTAGATCGCTTGTTAATAAGCATCATCGCAACCCATAGATGCTCGCAATATGACAAGGATATAGCTAGCTAGGACTAGTGCATTGCTAATCTTATGATTTAAAGTCAAGTTGTCACATTACCCACTAATTTGACTGCCTGTCTCACTCTTCATACCGGAACACAGTGGTGTGAATATTATTGCAAATTGACGAATTGAAGGTTTTATTACTTAAAAGTAAAAAAATAACCTCTAATTTTGATTATATTGTTAAATGGTTTTCTTATAATATTAATTGTTATATACATAAATGACGATTAAAATAATTATTATCACACGCAAACTGAAAATAACAATCAGACAGGGTAATTTCTATTATTTAGTAGTTATGTAGCGTATGTATAGCGTAAATTAGTTAATTAGTAAACCGTGGGGTACCAGTGGAATAGGATAGTACCTCCCTCTGAGTCAGGTTTCAGCAGAGGCAACTATGGTACCGGAATTGTCAGATGGTAATTTAAATACTGAAGGGTGAGGACGGGTAGCAGCATTCTCGACGTGAAGCTGCATTCTGCAATTGTCAGCACGCCTGCCTAGTGTGGTAATTATGGGCAAAATTCCTCTATCTTATGGAGGTCTATGTTCATCAGTAAACTTTTATGGTTGACATGGTGATATAAAAACATTACTATTCTAATAAACGGGAATGATAACACTGGTATCACTTACTTAGCTAAAGACAATCTTTACTACAATAATCCTCAAATGTCTGAATATATGAACATTTCTAAAACGATATTAATCCTTAATTCTGGTTTTACTGTAAAAAATATTGAAAAAATAAAGGTTGCTGCGGCCGCTTACACAATCCCAACTCGTATGTTTTCAATTTCGCCTAGTTGTAATCCTTTTACACGTGGACTATAATTTCGTTGCAATGCACGAATGATCTCTTACCAATGATGTCTATTTATTGACGGTTTTACGTTGCTTTTATTGTTGGTCCGATGTCGCTTGTGACAAACGAGCCCGCGGGATATACTTATATGTATGTATTTGAAATAACTTAATTACAATTTAATTGAAATGCTTTTGTGGATGAGTCGTTTTTATAGTTGATTTTAATATGACTACACTTGTAATATTTTATTTTTAGTTTTAAGATAAAGGTTTTTAAAGCGTCATCCACAGCCGTGAGATACCGGCAGAGTAGAATAGTACCTCTTCCTGTACCAGGTGTCGTAAGGTATCAGAACCGATAGAAGGCGGTATACCCATGCAAAAAGTCAGCTCAAATGTACAGGGTGAGGAAAGACGGCAACTTTCAATACGCATGCCCAGCACGTCAATTATGGGCAGCATACCCCCTTTCGTGGGGAGGCCTATGTCAAACACTGGACTTGAAATGGCTGGTATGATTCCGCACACTCGGCCAATGTCAAACGGGGCCTTCATCATCATCCCTTTTTTTTAAAGGCTTTTTTTTAGTTGATCGCGTATTGAAGCCCAGTCTAGTTAGTGATAGATGGCATATTGTAGAGTGCCATCGTTATAAGAGAGCCTTGCTATACAATGACAGATTTGATATGTGACTCTACCTTGGCTTGAGACTCTTAGAGTAAAGTAAATATTTAAAATATGAATTTATCTACAAGGTAGACGGACGATCTGACTAAAGCCTTAGGATCGCACCGGATCGCATACAACCGATCCTATTGGTAAGGCCTATGTGCCGCAATGGACGTCCAACGGTAGGTTTATTATACTGAAATGTTACGTAAGACCTACAAAATCAATTGCACTGACCCAAAAGATCCTATCGATTGGAGAGATCATGTCTAGTAGTAACACTCTATTTAATACTCTCTATATATAACACTCATATAGAAGATATGAAGAATAATTGTGTTTAAACAAACTCTATTTTTTTGATAACAAAATAGAATTTATTTTCAGTGACTTTAACACAAATTTTAATTGTATACTTTAATTGTAATCAGAAAATCGAATAATATTTTACACAAAAGTTGAATCATGAACGGAAGCTGGTAGACAATTTAAAGAATTTGCGGAAGCCTATATATACACTTCTGGGTTTCGTTATACTAAAACAAAAACGCTGACTTCATTACTCAAACTACCTTTATTATCCCAATATGGTTTTCATTCTAAGAAAAATATAATGGTAGCTACTGTCATATTCTTCTGGAATTATTGAAAAATAGATACACATTTTTTTGGCTGTGGGTTATTAATTGGGTAGAATATTATTTATACCAGGTGTAGCTTCAGGCGACTGAAATGCCGGCAAAGACATCTGGAATGGGGGTGGTACTTTTCTACTCTATTCGTACCTTACCTATTTTTAACTACATACACAATCCAGCTAAGTATTAGACTGACTTTTTAACTTATTCAAAGCAATTTACACACAAATTTTAAAACGTTGACTACGTTAAGCTCCTCTGACCTTTCAGCTATAAATGTTTACGGTATCTCAGACGTATTTAGCTAAATAACCAAATATGGTTTTTCTTCAATTGCTTTATTCACTGATTGTCTGCGGCTCGAATCACAAGTATACGGAAACAAGAAAATACTGCACAGTTACAGTCAAGTAGCGGCCATCTGCGACGACGATTATAACATTCATAAAGGTTGTATCAAATCTATTTGTACCCACGACCCTTGACGTAGAAGATAACATCGCTACCATCTGCGCAATCGTGCCATTTAATTCATATTATCCCTATATTCCTAACGTACTATCTCTACAATAATGTTGTTAAATAAAAAGAGCAAGAAAAAAACCCTACAACTAATTACACTTGATTATATGCAAGAAAAACTGGTAGCGATAAAACCCTTTTAACACCTACTAGTTTATATAAAAGCCCTTATTACTACTACTATTCAATTTGTAGTTAGTAATTTTTTTTTTGCAATAAGTAATGATTTGAAATTTCTTAAGTTATAGGTAAGCGCACATGCTGAACATAGGTATATATAATTTGCATACAAATCATAATTAGAAATACAAAACAAATAAATTAATTACTACACTCTTTTTATTAAAGCTTTTTATAAAACAAATCATCAATGCCATTAAAAGTATGCATATTATATTTATTTGTAAATAAATGTGTATTAAAATTTAAATTTATTAGGTCGCTTGCCTTTTTTAGGACAAATCAAAAATCCATTAATATAAACATACGAAAGCAAATTTAAAAGGTAACGGACCATCCGATTGATTTCCGAAGCCGAAAGGGAAAAAAATGAAACCCATTCACGCAAGAGAAAAAAAGCGACGGTCAAACAAAAACTGTTGTATGAATCGACAGAGCCAACGTAGTTGACAAACTCATCGGCGCGATCTCAATCGATCAATTATGTTTGATTCATTGCGCCCGACAACAGATGTCGCCAGTGCTGTCTCAAAATATTGTGATCCAGATGCTATCTGCGCTGGCCCCATTGAAAAAGTTGGAGGTTGACGTAAACGTGACCTGATAGATAGGCAATCTACCATTGATGGTATTATAGACATGAGTAGTTTGGAATTCAAATATATCGAAATAACATATCTATTTGTAATGACTATCTAAATCGGCTGGCTGTAAGGTGCCGGTTAAATAAAAACAGGTATTAAAAAAGGTGAATCAATGTGGATGCAAGGAAGGGAAGTGTGTCAGGCTTTAGTTTAGAAAATCAATAGTCTTAGAATGTATATAAATAATTATTTATAAGTTCACATCGTTATTACTTAATATTATAGTTTATAGCAATATGCTATACCGTGAGGTACCGACATTATAATAGCATCTGTACCCTGAGCCAGATGTTGTACGAAGCGACTAAGGTACCAGAACTGACAGATGGTGGTATGTCCATTAGTAACAGTGTCGCTTAAATGCACTGGACTTGCATAAGCAGCAGCATCCCCGTCGCAAAGCTACGCACTGCAATTGCCAACACTATTTCTCAGTGCGACAAGTATGGGCGAAATTCTCCCATTTTTAGGTAGGTCTTTGGCCAGCAGTGGACTTCCAATGGCGGGTGTGACGATGCTAAAAGTAATTATTACTAAATTATAAGCAGTTAATAGAAAGGTCAATAGTTTTACCTAAAATTCTTGGCTAAGCTGTGTAGGACTCACCCTTTCTCACGTTTATTTATCAAATATGACAAGCTAAGGTAATCTTCTTATATTTTTTTCTAGCTGCCACTGGAAGTAACGTACAATTTGGTACAGTGGTTTAGAGTAGATGCTGAAATTTATGGATAAAAAATTATATTATAGGAGAACGGAAAGTTAGATAACCTGGGTGGGATAACGACATAAAAAAATATCTGGTCCAAAATGGACACGCACTACGAAGGACAGAACAAAATCTAAAGCTCTGTTTGAGTTTGCCAATTGTAATTAGTAATCACCACATTGTTGTCTGCCTAGATCTTTAAAACTACCCAACGTAATTAGGTTTTTTATTAATATATCTCTGTGTGTGTGTATAAAATTTCAAGACGAAGGTTTATATGTATAATACATGTATAATATAGTAGAGAAACACTTCACATTTTAAGTTTCTAATTAGATGTCGTAACTGAACATATTTCTTTTTGCGGTACATTGCAAACGCTGGCTGAACTCGACGAGAGAGATGAACATAATTTACTACAGTATTTTTCACCATAAAAAGGTCTATGAAAAGGTCCGCGATGGTATATGCCCATATCTTAGGAATGACCCACAATTAATAACCATTTTTTATTCTTACTGCACCCGTGCGTAACCGGGGCTAATAATTAAATGAAGTTAATTTTATTAGTTAATAGTTTAACAAATGCAGTCTACACCAAAAAGCGCTTGTTTTATTATCACTAGTTTTTCCTGCAGGTTCTCAGGACTCGTTTAATGCAGATTGCATTAAACGTTTGAGCGTCTGATGCTTCCTCATTTAAAGCAATCTTAATTTCTGTTAGATGACTCTCATGATTCCATAAACTCATAATATCAGTATTATGAGTTTAATAAAATCTATAAAGTACTATATATTTTTTAAAATATTGTTCTCAATTATTTACTCGTATTTTTGCCGATCCTTCAGTCCATTCTTGTAATGGGCCTTATTAAAAAAAAGTATGAAGTTTGAGTTTAGTTACTTCGTGTTGTGGAAGCTGTCTGCTAGATAAAGTTTAATACATTTCGAAGATTAACCAGAATATAAACAAACGGCAGATAGACAGCTAAATATTTTAAAAATTGTTTTCATCCAGGTGAACAAATACGATATACCTAAATGTACATTTAAAGTAAAAAAAATGTGTAAGATGTATGTATTTCACTCTGATATTAAATACGAAAGAAATAAAAATAAAAAATTCCCACAGTAGCCTTTACATTAAGTTGACTCCAAGATAAGTCGCTTAAAGCACTTATGGTACGTAGAATGAACATCAGACAACAGATGAATCCTATATTAAATACATATTTAACTTGCAGCATAGCGTCACATGCTGCAAGTGAACAACACAACAAATATTTGTCCTAGATTGGAAAAAAACACTATCGAAAATGTGACATCGGGCGCGTCGCATTGTTTGTATCACAGCTCAACTGGTGGACTGAGTTTAATATGTCAAGTGGTAAACTTTAACTCTTTGCCTAGGTAACACGCTATTTTTTCATTTTAACCCGCGCTTAACTATTTAAAAGCAAGAATAAGATACTGTAGAATTCCTCAGCCCCTCTTCTTCTTTATAATTCATTAACAACAACACAACTACATTCTGTCTTTACAATAAGATATCAGCAAAAATAACCATTTTGTCGATTTCTATCGGGACATTTCAACCCTGTTGCTCCATATCCGGTGAAATGCACTAGCTATTTAGAGCTGACCATTTAATTTTTATTACTGTTTCTTTTTAGCTGAGATTCTTAACTACTAAATGAAGGAAAAACAGATACCTAAATACGAAATCCATCACAGCAACTGCGGATCATCCACTGTTGGACATAGGCTTCCACAAAAAGGGGGAATTTTGCCCGTAATTGCCACGGTGGCAATATCAGAGCTTCACTGAAATACGTTGTTTAGGTGGGATATACCTACTACCATCTGTTGATTCTGGTCCTCAGTCATGGCTTAAAAACATCATCATTATCTGATAATAGGGCAGATACTATTTTACTCTACCAGTACCCAACGGCATTGCGTCATTAAATGCTGTGTAATAAATTTTATAATATGAGCAAAATTTCCCGAACTATATTAAATTAAAATACATTTATATTTAGGTCATGCTACAGATGCAGCATCTTATCATCTGTTAACAGAGTTCAAAATGCAACTTTGAGCTATGGTTTACGCTCATTTGCCGGGTTTCGCTATAAATCTTGCGCGCGCGCAATGTACCGTGCAGTTTTAAGCATTAAGGCGTCTCGGGTTCACGGTGTGTCAAACGACATTTTTGACAGATATGGATGCGTTTGTTTGTTTTTTCTTACTGTGGATGACACAGGTTCGTGTGACATTCATTTATTTTGGGGGAACATTTTTGGTCTACAGATCTGTCAAACTATCACCCACACTTGCCCTAGAACATTTCAGTTCTACACTTGTACGATAATCTATGCATATAAAAACTCCACAATAATAAACACAACAATTATCCATTTTAGGACTGATGGCGCCTAATAGTACTGATCCTATCTTGTGCGCCAGGGGTCCTGATAGGAGGTTGTGATAGGAGGAAGGTAGCTCAATCCCCCACAGGTAATGTTTTTATATGATGAATATTTGTATTTGTGCAGGGTGTTATTTACAAGTTTTCAGTTTAAGTATTATATTTGTAATTCTTCTGTTAATTTATATCCGAAATGCCAGTGTCTTAAACGACTTATTACGGAGTCAGGTCAATCTATGAGATGTTGTGGGAATTAAAAAATAAACGGAGTAGTACTCTCAAAGAATTCGTATTAATTTGTGTTTTCCCAGAATTATAAATTTATGAGATCTATACATATGTTCTTGATAGTTCAAATTGAATTTAACACCAAAGCACAGTCATCAAAATATCTTGCCATCGCCATCACAGAACAGAACAATTTTTTTTATATACCAAATATTCATTACTTCTCTGTGTAAATATGTCAAAATGCTATGTTTTAGGAGATAATATTTTCTTAGCTATGTTTTACGAAACAAATATAGCTTAAGCCAGATTATAAATACAACCAAAATATTCGCGTTAGTTTTGTTAAATTATGATCGCCTCGTTACCCAAACGGGCAAACAAAGTTTAATTGGGAGGCCATTTTTTACCTGCAGGCACTTATTATGCCCTGATAGCTCGACCATTGAACGTTAACTATTTAGAAGTCATGAGTTTGTTTTAGCAATTAAATACAAACAAACTCATCATTTAATAGGTATTTTTAGGTCGAGCAAATTTTTCCGTTTTTGTCCCCCTACAAAGATATCACGATCACGTTCTGTAGGTTGATCTGATTTCAAGGACCCTGAGGTTACCTCCACGGGTCATTTTATGCTCGCAACGCGAGTGGTGCTCTCAAAAAAGGTCACTCATAATGAGTGACTTGGATTACGCCTGTTACAAGAATAAGCCCGCTTAAATCTTTTGTGGGCACTTCACTCTCTAATATATCTACCAAAGACATGTTCGCATTAAAGTTTTAAGGAAAAAAGAGGTTGTACAATCTCTAACAAAGGTCACATACTATTTTCATCATACTAGTTGGGAATTTTACCAATTAGAAATAACTAGCTAATTTTCTTTTAAAAATTAAGGTCTTCGTAGCGTAACAGTAATGCAGTCCGCCGGTATGGAATAGATGCAGGTTCGAGTCCCGCCTGACGCCTGAGACAATTTGATTAAAAGCTATAAGGACTTATTTGTTGATTTGATTTTCTATCTAAAACTGTGATTTAAAATCTGCTAAAATAATAATAAATTAGTGACTCACCAGACTATAGAGTGGACTGCCATGTTTACCACTATGGTCAAATGACCTATCTACATCCTGAAAACGTTACAATGCCTTTTATTCTGATCACACTATCAGGCTAAACAAGTCCGTTAAGTCGGACTTAATTTTCAATACAATCATTTTCAAAAGTCGAAACTAATTTGAACAGATCTAAAAAACGAGGAGAATTTCTTTGTATGTGCTAGTATATTACTCGGTATCTTCGAAAATACGAATCGTTTTCGATTTTTTTGTTCGAACGGATGAATCCCCACAATGGTTTTTATCGGCGCCAAGTCTGGAACTTAAAGAAAAAAATGTTAAATACTTAAGAGTTAGCAAAAAAATATTTGAATATCAATGACTTATATTGATTCTTATTTCCGAGATGCTATCTTACTTAACAAGCCTCGATCTAACTCCGTGAATAAAAGGGGATGCAAAAAAGCATATTATTATTATAAATAATGTCACAAGATGAGCAAGATCGTTTACCTGATTGTGCGTTATATTTACACTTTAGTGATATTGTAAGAGAAATTTGGAGCGCCCTTGTGTCTGTCGGCGCGTACAGTACACTGGGGTAAGAACGGGCGCGTTCGTACATCAAACCAATCCGATAAGTACGCTGCTCTTCTATTTTAATTTATAAAACGTGCATGTATACCAAGTCGATAAGTAGATTGCTTTTAGGTTTCGTTAGATTAACGGTCCGGGTATTAAGGCAATCCGATACGTACGATGCTTACGTACTTCGGGTACGGAAACATTGCAAGCATCTCGCGTACAAGCACATTGCAGGCTGCTCATTATTAAGCAGTCTTTCCCCTAGTGATGCTGGAACTGATGTCAGAGTAAATCACCTATAATTAAAAAAAAAACACTGGACGGTATAACATTCGCATTTTATACCAAGTCGATGAGTACATCGCTCTTCGTTGAGTACGTTAGATAAGTGTTCTTATATCAAGCCAATCACGCCAGTACGCTGCTCTCCAGTTACGTTTGACAAACGTACGTATATCATACCAAGTCGACATGTACGAATCTCTTGGGTTACGAAGCTCTCCTTGGAAGTGCAACCGCTTTGCAGCCACTCTCGCGTGGTGGGAGGGGGGGGGGGAAGTGTGCAGGCTTAGGCCATCTCATTAATGAGCCGCCTGGCCTCTATCCCCTAGCAGACGTAACAAACTGATAAGTATGTTGCACTTTGATATCGTTAGATAAGCGTTTATGTATCAAGTCAATCCGATAAGTACGCTTTTCCGATTCAGTCAATAGGCGCTCACATATCGAACAGAGTCTTTGGGCATGACTTTCAGGGCCTTCATCACCCCGAATATAATTAGTTTACAATCATTGGGGAAGCCTAAATTCACGCTACCCCGAACTCTCATTTGAAATGCTGATAAAATTTCTTTGACTATTTTTCTTAAGTGTATCTTCTCTTTTGTCTCATTAGGATATATATATATATATATATATATATATATATATATCCACTCCAGGCGAAAGAAGTCGCGGAATTTAGCTATTTACATAATAGTTGTTACGTGTAACGATTATCTCGTCTCGAAATACCGGGAAGGAAGTAAATACTTAGAAGAAGGAAGAGCTATTAAGTCAAACTATCAGCTGCCTTCTCATAAATTGACTTTGCACTTTAGTTACCTCAGCACAATACAGACCAAAATTAGTTTAGTAAGATTGTGATAGAGATGGAGGATTTTCTGCACAATATGGACCCAGCTAGAAAGAGGGTTTCATTAGGTTGTAACTATCTTTGTTTTCGTAATTCTATCATAATATTTAAGATGCCCGCTGCTCGACATAGGCGTGTTCAAGGAATTGAAATTTTTGCTAGAAAGAAGATTATACTTTATAAGGTTGTAACTGCCTATTTTTTCGTAATCCTACCAAGTGTCGTAAGAGGTGACTAAGGTACCAGAAACGACAAATGGCGGTATATCATCTATCCGAGACAATGCAGCTCAAATACACAGGGCGGAGATGGGCAGCAGCATCCCCTTCGCGAAGGCTGTACTCTACGATTGCCAACACTCTTGTCCAGCAGTGGACTTTCAATGGCTGATATGATAATTATGATAAAGTTTACAATTGTCTTCAGATTGAAACATTCTTGGAACACGATACAACTTTTACCACCTTCCGTTACATCTAAAGGCAGTTACGTTGACGTAACGTGATATGACAATACAAAAACGTTTTCCTTTTTAAACGTAGAGCAAGTTTTTATAATACTTAAGCCAGAGCCGGCGCCCAGAGCAAATACTGAACTAGGTCGCTCCCCTCACCGCGTCGTAAATGGTGCGTGACCCGGGCAAAAGGAACCGGGCACGCTTACAAAAACGAATGAACTATTGGCCTGGAAAGCAGCTAATGACAATATTATGTGTACAACACTGAATCTTCTCCTATACAGTCGTAAGCTTATACATTCCTAAGCGCGTGTTGTGAACACGGTTTTACAGTGTGCTAATTAGAATGTTAAAACAGTCTTTGTTTTCTGACGCGTTTCATGTTAGTTACAATTCGTTGTCGTACGTTTTGCAACATGTAATGACACATTGCATCTAAAATTATACTATTTTATAAGACAATTAAAATGAAAATGAAAAGTGAAACAGGGATGTAAGAATAGGTTGTTTCATAAAAAGATTTTGTAAATGGGCACACAAATAATAACACAATTGCACTGTGATTATAACTGCTGTTTTCGGATTAATTTCCACGCTTGTAAGTATCAGTTGATGGTTGTTTTTGTCTGAACACTGAAGAGAGGGCGCTGGCAATAAGTTTCCATTCAAAGAATTTTTATTATATCTGAAAAGGATGTCCGGACAGTGCATTTCTCCAAGTCAGAAAGGTAAACAGTTCGTATCTCTTGACACTTTATCATTTTAAAGCACTTATCTATATATCTTGAATTAATTTAAAATGAAAATTTCATTCACATGTTTTTAAAGAAATAACCGTTATTAAAACTTCCCCTTTATCTACCTTCGAAAATGCTCTCCTTATGTTCCAAAGTAAACTCATGTAAGAAATAAATGTCCCATGAAGGCAAAAACCATTTCAAATTGCCCGTTGAAACCCAGGAAACAGAGTTGGGACGGGTTTAGACCGATCATGTGTTAGGAAGGGTACAGGAGTTAATTGTCCATGGAATGTTAGTCAAATTTATCCACAAGAGTATACTATTCAACGCGTCTTGCTTTGCTCTCGTAAGTTCAATGAGGCTCGTGAGAAATTATATAGCTCTAGAAAACAAATTTAACTTTAAAATAAAGCAAACATTAAATACAAATACAACACAAACAACCACAAAATAAGTATGAGAGTATTTATATAAAATAGGTTAAAACAAACGGTATCAGATTTCCACCACCAGTTTTTCTTGTGGGTTGCTTTCTGGTGGCTCGTGTAATGAATCTGCTTTGAACTTAGTTTTAAGACCGGTCTGGTGCAGGTTAATATAAGAGAAGCCTAATTTATATGTTAGATACCTTTTATGATCTCGTAGAGTCATCAGGGTCATCACAGTTTGAGTATTAGTACTACGTATTTCTAAAATAAAATAGATTTATTTGAAAGTAATTTTAATGGGGCTATTGAATAAAAAATATTTTCATTTGATTTAATTAGATAGGTCAGTACAGAAATGAGTACATTGAGTTGTTTAAAAAACGGTCAAGTGCGTGTCGAGCTCGAGCATCAAGTCTTCCATACAAACTTATGTTGTGGCAATAACCTTGTTTATTGACACAACATATTAGTGTTTTATGATTATTGTACCCTTACTTGTATTATAATACATTCATTGCAAATTTCATTTACAAAGCTCAAATTTTAAATTCACTGTATTCCCATGGGGGTAGTAGGCTACAGGATTTGACTCCACAGCGAAATGTCGGAAGATAAGGCTCAAATTGACATATCTTAAGTGTATTGATTATTTTACAATTTCAAGAGACAGCAGATATAAGTATTCGATGCTCGACGGCTGAAAGATGATCATAAAAGGGTATGATATTGAATGATATTTTAAGGTAAGGAATCCTAGAGACAATACTCTAATATGAACTTTCCACCTGTTAACTCTTTGGCTTTTTATATTCCATGCTTTTTGGATACGTGTACAAATGTGAGATATGATTCTAGAACTTATTAATAACGCGTAGACATTAAATTATAAAGAGAGTAGACGTGGGCTTAAATAAACTTCTCGTTCTCTATCAGAAATAGCATGTTATTTCCTCACCTTTACATCATCACTACGAAATCATGCCATTCTTTTTGAGCAATAAACATCAAGTCCATTCGATGGATTCCATTTTTTCCTGGCCTTTTAATGCAATTCCGGAATTAATACAGAAAATCTATCGATCAATTAGTTTCATGATTCAGGCGTAAACTGTAATCAATCATTTATATTTAAATGATTTGTATCCTCTTAACTCCTGTATTGTGGTAGCAACGAATTGTTTAAAACAAACATACATTTCTTATATATATTATTTGTGTTTGTGTATGTATTACTCATCGGTAGTCCAATGATATGAGATCCATGAATCATCGCCCTCATTAAAAAAAAAACAGGTTTATAACACACACAATCATAGGACACAAATGTACATAAAATAAATTGACACCATAATTTCGCAGAATTATTTATACGAACCGAACCCGAAAAGCAGTCGTACCGTTATGTGACTTCTTATACTCATCCTTCTCTGGCTTATCATACTAAAATAACGTTGTCCCTTTCCCCCTTGAATGGGACTACCGGATGGCAGATTCCGTAGTTCGCGCGACCAGTTTTTGCGACTGAGTCGGGAGTCAAAATCAGAAGGCACTGGTGCACAAGCATTCTTTAATACATAGGTACAATTATACACAGGATCTGGTTTTACGATCAGGGATATAACGCGTCCCGTTTTGTAGTACAGTGAACTGTGAGGGAAATTAAGATAATATTTTCTGGATAAAAATCTACTTGTCTCAGGATTCAGGTGAGACTCACGGACTAATATATGAATTCTTATATAAAATTCATCATTTTCTATGCAAATACCTTTAAAACAGGTTCATTCGCCGTAAAACAAATAATCATTTTTAATTTTTTTTTAAATCGATTACAAATTGGGCAAAATAAAACTAAATATCCTAGTCAAACTTGAAGTACGTATTATCTGGTGGTAACTTTCTGACCCAATCAAATCTGGATGAAATGGAATGGCTGGTAGCCCACGATGAGCTAAAACCGAGTCAGACAACAAGACAATACGAAGTTTTAGTTAGAATTAATATAATCCAAGAGAGTCAATAAATTCCTTTACAAATTTCAAATATTCCTTCTAATGTAGCTAATGTCAATAAAAGGAAAAATTTATCAGAACCTAACTACCTAGCTTAAATATATGCCGCCGCGTTAAGTAATCGACATTCCCTTAACCAAGTGAATGCTATATGCAAGCCAGTGTCTTGATCTACTCATTATTTACGAATATTACTATACGTACTAAACGATCTTCTGCAATTATCTGAAAGAGTTACAAGGTAATTTTGCTTTAAACATTAAGTTTTATGAAATAGGTTGTATGCGCCATTGATATCAAAAATTACGCATCTGTTTGTGTTAATAAACTTAGTTTCAAGACTCGACTAGTGAAGGCAATCTAGTTTTAATATAATACATATTTTAACACCTGGTTTTCGACTATTGATTAATGCTTACAAACAAGCCAAATAGAAATTAGTTTACGCTGAGATATAAATAAATGAAAATGTCTAGTGAAATAAAACGCGTTGTGATAGACGGTGTTGGTATAAACATTGAGAACGATAACATTAACATTATAACGATAAAGGTTAGTAGTTATGAAAAGGAAAGAAGAATTCTTAGAGCAATTTACTCGTAAAGAGGATTCATGGGTTCGTTGGTAGAATTAAGTCTCAGAAGAAATACGTTAACTAAAATACGGCATTCTTGTAAAAATTAATTAATGAATGGTGACGAGGAACAGGTCCTAAAGGGGTAGACTAGTGCAGTACAGCAAAATAATATCTTTTTCTGTACCCGGTATTGAACTAAAATGGTTATACTGCAGACAGCGGTCCTTCTAAAACTGTATAGCCTAAAAGCACAAATAGACACAGATGCGCTCTACAATTGCGCCCTCGCTTGCCTAGAATATAAAAAAAAGTATTTCTTGGCGAAGTCTCATTCTAGTAATAGAGATCTTAGGGCTAATATATCTAAGTATATGAGTAATGGGTGAATCAATAGGAAAAGTTAAGATACATATTGTAAGTCACAGTTATCGAATAACTACCATATAGTTACATTTATAAAAAATAGTTATAGGTAATATAAGTCTAACCATAAGAGGTATTTACGAAACTAGGTTAACCCTTCTACGAGACACTTATTGATAAGACGTGTTATTAAGCTTTAATTTCGTTTAAAATGAGCATTCGTACAGCATTCGACAAGTATAAATGATGTTAATTAGAGAATTAATTATATTTTCTCGCCTTTTAGCCGACGTTAAGTGGTCCATTTGTAAATGACGCCGGTTTATATGTTACAATAAAAACCAGTTTTCAGTGAAGGTGTCCTTTACTATAGTTTATTTACTGTTGTGCTTAGCTCGTGAGCATTGACGAGTGTTTAATAGATCATTAGTTTTTTTTGATACTACTAAATCGAACATATTTTTATTTGCATTAATTTTACCGTAGGTGAAGTCAATGCAACGGTGCTATTAGACTGTTTATAATATTAGGCCCTACTGCCAGCGTTAAGCAGAATTCTAAAGAAATTGATTAATCCAATAAACTACGTGGTTGCTTTGCAAATGGGGAAACTAAATATGTAGCTTTTTAATACACGATAACTTTACTTTCAATATAAATCCTGGCAATTCAAATCACAAAAATATCATGACATACTTTCATACTGTTTTCACCAATAATGTATCCATCCATTGGTGGGATAAAAGGGCTGAGCGAACAATTTATTTCTGTGCAAAGTCATTTTTAATACCTATAACAAAAAAACGTTGAAGATATGAAAATGGCTGGTAGAAAACAACGGTCTAAAAAAAATGTTACTATACGCGCTTTGCCGCCAGAACCACTAGTATATATTTACGATTATGATCTAATTTTCTCTTATCTAACGTTTCTTTTTAATTAAATAGCAATTTAAAAGTACAAGCAGTTTAATATTGTCAAGGAAATTATAAAGAAAATGCGCATTCCCTGGAGATTAAAGAGATAGTTGCTATTTAACGCTTGTTTTTATTCAACATACCTTTTTATTAGAACCTTTGGTAAAAGTAAAGATTATGTTCGATTAAGATCAATATATTCATGAACACACTTAATACTTAGTGAGTAAATATAGTAGAATACATCCAAAACATTGACGAACTTGAAGTTTTTAATAAGTTTCTCGTAATAAAATTAGGTTGGTAGGCACGGTCATCTCTATTAACACTTTGGCTACCACTATAAAAGATTTTGCAGATTATAAACACACTATTTGTTTTGGTATTCCCAGGGATCAGATCTTGGTCCAATATTATTTTTGCCTATTGTCAATTTTTAAAAAATAATGAAATGTCAACGTTTTCTTGTAATGAAAAGTGTGATGTACGTTTATCTCTATAAATGCTTTTTCTACCAAAATGAAACATATCGCTGATCGTCATGATTTGTTGTTTGTTTTGGAGTACCCCAGGGATATAGGTCATATACTGTTTTTGTCTATTGTTAATATATACTGTTTAAATTTATAAATCAACACTGCTGTGAGGTACTGGCAGAGTAGAATAGTACCTCCCTTTGTACTAGGTGTTGTATGAGGCGACTAAAGTATCAGAACCGTCAGATGACGGCATATCCATCCAAGACAGTGTAGCTTAAATGCATAGGGTGGAGATGGGCAGTAGAATCGCCTGAAAGTTGCGCTCTACGATTGCCAACACGCTTGCCTAGAGCGGTAATTATGAGACGAAATCTCTCTTTCTTGGGAAGGCCTATGTCCAGCAGTGGACTTCCAATGGCTGTAATGATGATAAATAAGCCAAAATTTTTAATAACTTTCAGAATGATGTTCTCATTTCAACTGTATTTTAAGTAACTCGTGTAATAATAATAAGATATTGCAAAAGTACAGACTTTAACTTATATCAAAAGATCGTCAATCTTATTTCTTATTTTGGCGAATTATTAGATTTTTATAGAACACACTTGCAAAGGTTTTTAAAGTCATCTCATGCTGTCGTCCTTGTCATCCATCCTTATTAATAGTATTAATGCGAAAGTTTGTGAGTACGTTTGTTACTCTATTTCTCCAGAACGGCTAAAGAGATCCGAAATAATTCGGCACTAAGACA
This sequence comes from Heortia vitessoides, assembly GCA_020976665.1. Classification (NCBI taxonomy): domain Eukaryota; kingdom Metazoa; phylum Arthropoda; class Insecta; order Lepidoptera; family Crambidae; genus Heortia; species Heortia vitessoides. The sequence goes on along the minus strand of JACJUM010003259.1, from coordinate 4,309,865 downwards.
ATTGATAGTCTACAGTGACACATGTTCGGGTCTTCGTGTTTTTCTATTACAAATAAAACTTAAGAGTAAAATCTGAAACATCTGAAAGCTCATGATACTTGCGAGAAACATAACTTTCTACAAATCAAAGAGTTCTTAAAATAGGTTTAGTATTTTTAGAGTTTATTCGTTTCAAACGTACAAAATACAATAATTAGGAGGTAATTCCAGGATAATGTGAAATTTAATTCTTAAAAGTATCTTTCAAACCAGTCTTGAAGATCTTACTTAGCACACTGTTTTGTATTTTTCATTCAGATAAAAGCAGGTCTAATAGAAAAAAAAATTACTTAAACTCAATTTTTACGCCCAGACATAGAACAAATACAAATATTTGCTCTGGCTGGAGATCGAAGCCACAACCCATGGCCCACTAGATTGTAACACAACGGAATTCGCCAACGGGCCCGTCAAGTACCTATTAGTTGTACTAATATTTTCTCTGCGGTATACTCACACATCCATTGATCAGTATATTTGAAGTCACATTATATAGATATATACGCTTCCATCATCGGTATAAATGTGATAATTCTTGTTTCTTTCTTTCTCTTTTTCATTAACTCCGACGAACGAAATTGAGATGTAATTAAGTGCGGCGACGATTAAGACGCAGTAGTCACTGGTTCATCGTAGTACCAGCTCACTGTCTGGTATCTTTCATTCAGATACAAGTATATCTAATTATGCTACCTTTTTAAATATGATTTTAGACACAACCTCAACTCATTTAAAATTATTTTCACCCAGTTCTTATCACTAGATAGTGTGAAACAAAATTGCTTGCCGCTATCTGTATACTTTTGAAACTACGCAACGAATTTTTATACCGTTTTCAATAGAAAGAGTGGTTTAAGGGGACGAATTATATGTATAATAGGTACATACATAATATAGAAGAAAAACATTGGTAATATTGGTGTTTCTAATGTGCAGTGGTAAATAAACACATTGCAAACACTGGATGAACCTGACGAGATAAATAAAAATAATGTACTACAGTAATGCACATCTTGAGAAGGCTTAGAATCCGCGATGGTATATCCCGAAGAGATCCTAGGAATAACAACAATGACTATTTTTATCTACATTTCAACCATGCGAATGCGAAGCTAGTCACAATATTAAAAAAAAATGTCTTCCCCTAACATTTCAGTTTCAGTTCAGTACACAAGTAAAGTGAATATAGAACTTTCGGAGATTATAAAATCATTTATTTATTATATATCTACTGTTAACATCAGTACTTTATCACAAAACGTTTGTTTGCAATAATATCGACACAGTTTTTCTAAAGTACAAATAGGAACACTAATTAAATTCAAAGATTAATAAATTGACACGACATCTCATTCATAGCCCTGACTCCGAAATATGCCACTTGTGTTAAGTACATCAGGCAACAGAGGTATTACAAATATTATACTTAATTACATATAAATAATACCCAGACACAGAATACACATATATAAATATTTGTCTTCTGTCGGGATCGTAACTACGACCTTTGGTCATGGATTAGTTTTTTAGAAAATCTATTTATTTCATATTATGTTTATATTGTTGATACTTCATATCTATTTTCTGTTAGTTATTTGTCAAATTTAATAAAAACAAATGACAAATATTACACATGTAATATTTGTCATGTGTCTTCATTGACGGAACACAACAGAACACAAAACGGCGCAGAATAAACCAATAAGCATTACAAGCAAAAATCTTTCAACACCCAAACTCTTGGCATCACTTCTGCTCGTGATAGATCATATTACGCAAGAGATAACCCTAAGGGTTTTCTGATAAAAGCGCCAGACATGTACCGTGGCGTCAGACACGGCCGCACCACGTGCGCGATGACGCATTCAATCGCCATTCGGTTAAATAATCTACACGAAGTCAAATTTTATCATCACCATTATTAGCTGTAGAACTGCCCATTGGACAGGCCTGTCACTATTTAACTTCTTATTCCAGATCAGCAGCACCCTAAGGTTTAACCCGCGTTAAGTAGTAGAATTGTCATACTCACTCTCCCACGCCCCTTTTACCCACTCAAGGGATGATTTTAGGGATAGGGAGCTTTATTATGCTTATTTCATTCGAATAACTTCAAAATCAGCTAAGATTTATATCAACTTTGTACTTGTCTTACTTAAAAAACCCTTGTTTCTTCAAAAAAGTTAGAAAAGGTATCTCTGTGCACAATTTCAAGTTTCTAACCCTTTAAGGGTTTAGACCTTGCGTTGATATATCAGTCAGTCAGCTTCTCCTATTATTTATTTAGATTTCTTTACTTCAACTTATATATATATATATATATATATTATAACTTGATTAATCTTGCACCTGAGACAAGTTGATTTTTTCCAGTAAAATACATAGATACATCACGCCTGTGTCCTATCTTAGTAGGCAGAAACTATGGATCTCCACTTGTTACGATTTTGACATACCTCTCTTGCTGCTCTTACTCGCATTGTTGCACGCTTGTTTATTCTTGCTACTTCTGACCTGGCCCTTGTTTCATATCTCTTCTACTTGGTTAAGATATGTTAGCCTCGGTCGTCCTATACGAACTCTTCCATTCACTTCCGCTCTATATATTTGTGCAGTCATTTTACTTTTATCCTACCTTTCTGTATGTCCAAAACATCTAAACATACTTTCCCTATTTTTCCATATATTTCTCTATTGTTGTCATAACATCATATTTACACCACATCGATCTCTTATTATACTATTATTTAATCAATCTCTCAAACTCACACTATACATACTTCGAAGTGCTCTCATTTCAACAGCGTTTATTCTACTCGCGTGTTTGTTCTGCCATACTCAACAACACAGTGTTGGAACCAACACACCTCTATGAATAGGTAGTCGTACCCTTTTAGACACATTTTGTCTGCCAATAAAAGCATGTAAGGCTCCAGGCAATACAAGGAGAGTATAGCTGATTAGTGTCATATTTCTAGCTTTCACTTTCCGTTCAATATCTTCTTCATAGTTTCCACCACTTGTAAAAACACGTCCCACATTCACAAACTCTTTCACTTGTTCAACTTTCATGTCTATAAAAATGTATAGTTATCCATCTTAAATATAATACACCGTTTTATCGTATCCATTTCTTCGTTATCGATTGCTTCAAACATGTAAAGGATAACGTAATGTAACATAACCGCTACGATCTCGGTAGCACAACCGCGATGAGAATGATGCGAGTTCGCGTAACGCCTGACTCCAGAGACGAGTTGATTTATTCTAGTAAATATAATCTTGTATATTATTACTTCGTCTATTTATTAGCTTACTATTACCAACATTATTGCGGCAATTCTGGGTAAAATTCTCTCTTTCTTGGGGAGGCCTATGTCCAACAGCGAACTTCCAATAGATGATTATTTCTTTGATGTTCTGTTGACCCTGTATCAATCATTTTCTAGTATTTTCAGAACCGTATAAATGATAAACTTTAAGCGACTTTGACACTGTTATTCCCTAAATTTATATAAATGTATATAAACGGTACGTAGCTAAAAAATATTTTTTTTGAAATTGATTGTCCTGGTTAATATTAGACACGGCTGGACCGATATTTACGGATAGATGAGGATATGGGGTTATTAAGGTTAAATAAAGGTTATTTAATTATTGATTATTCTTACGAGAATACGAACTATGGGTAAACCCTGCTAATTAAATATATAGAAAACCAAACCTAGCGTATAAGAACGGATATAGCGTATGTTATATTATTCATTAAATTTTGGAAAAAATATTTCATCATTTGCTTGATACTCAATAGACAATTAATGTTTGCTTCACCGAAGTACGTACCCTTACATGAGGTAGATTTCATACAAATATCACCTGCATTGGTACCTCACTCTCGCCTATTGCTACTGCCAAATAGCAGTGTTCGCATTGCTGTGTTCCGGCTTGAAAGGTGAGAGAAGCAGTGAAATTACTGGGTAATGTGTAAGTCACAAGGTAGGCAACGCGCTAGAGATATTTCTGTAATATTACGAGTGTCTATAAGCTGCGGTGACCCTTGCTATCCCGCGGGTATCCCGCTGACTTTTTTGTAAACAAACATAGTTGTTTTCAAAAAAGTCATATTAAAAAAACATCAGACATGATTGCTCATTACAAATATAATACTTAAATTTATATTTAATACTCGGCCACAGAACAAATATACATATTTATCAAATAAATATTTGTCCTAGGTAGTGATTGAACCCACGACCGTAGAGGCACACGATAGGAACCATTGCGCCGTCGGGGCCGTCATTCTCGGATCTCTTGACAATGCCTTGAAGGGCGACAGAACATTGATTTCTTTTTGGTTCGAATTAGTCTGCGTGGGCCTTACTTTATTATTTAAGAAGACAAAAGTAGTTTTTAAAAGTAAGTCAATACATATGTTTGTCTATATTTCGGTAGCCAGAGATATAAACCAATTTTTTTTAAGAACCTAATGCAGGCTGGCTCTGACGTCAGTTCCAGCCTTATTGGAAGCACAGAGTTACTCGTACCTTGGTATAGATAAGCTTTAAATGAGATTTTTATAGAATTTATGATCAACTATAAAAAAAACTATATTGTTATTGTAAAATTAAGAAACTCCTTTTTTTAAGTCAGTTAAAACTTCGAAATTCTCTCAAATATAAGTTTAGTTCTCTATTTTTTTTAGGCTTCCGTCCTCAAAAATAAAAATACGGAACTCGTCTAGAATTACTTTATATTCCGTCTGCCTATATATATATATACATTATCTCGAAAACATTGAAATAAAAACCAAATAGATTCTTAAATTTACAGTCTCATACTGCTTTAAAAAAAAGATAATAGTAGAAGTTACACTGAAATAATGCAACTATTTATGCCGTAAAATACGCATATGTCGGTATACTGGACTGAATAGAAACTCATAGGGTGCTTACAATAGGTCTAGGAATATAATATCGTATTTTACTAGGTATAGATATATTTCTACAACTTCTACATTTTCAATGGTGGGGGAAAAAATATCTTCAAAAAATTATAAATAATAAATAATATACTACTTAAATACATATATTTAGCCACCAGACACAGAAAAAACATAGATATTAGTATATAAATATTAATCCTAGGCACAGAATACACGTCTATATTCCCAGAGAGAGAGGTCCAGCCCGCACTAATCCAGTTTTTTTTAGTTATAATAAATACAGTAAGAGTTATAATAAATAAAAGACAAATTACATATTTTTTTATAAATTGGAATATTTTTATTAACAGTTCGTTATAATTTTAGTGTAAGGAATAAATTATCCGGACAATGCGACGCGGAATTTACAGGTCTGCATGAGGAGCTATTACAAAGGTTTACAATATTCATGAATACATAGACAACGTTACATTATGGGTACATTATAATGATTAAGATCAGTTGGGTCAACTACATTAACTTTAAATCTGATTATTTACTTAGCAATGTATTTAAATCTATACAAAAAGGAACTAACAGTGCATGTATGTACTTAACCGGAGAATATTATGTTATACTTAGATAATGCTTAACAACTACTTAGAAATAAACCATTGTAATTTTCAAAATTAAACTCGTTGCAATTTTTTAAATACACTTCGTTTCTCTATCCTACTACAATAATATTTAATCTATGGAAAATTTTCACTTTCTATTTTTCATCTATCTTACAACTATCTTAACATTAAATTAAATATTAATGTTCAATAAATAAATAGTATATATTAATAATAATAAAAAAAACTTCTTTTCACAGTTTCAGTTTGTAGAACCAAAATACACCGACGCAACAAATGGTTCTCTGACATTACTTATAAGTTAAGACGCAGAATAAACAAAAAATAATTACGCCAATTTTTACACATCTGTCTGTGAGTGATCAACTTTTGCATTTAAGTATTATACAACGTGTGCAAATATGTGCACTAAATGATGCAATTTATAATTGATTGTATTTTTGTAAAATGATTGATGAAGACAGAATTCTTAAAAAATAATCTTATAACATTTTTACAATATCCATATTTGTTTAAAAATGTGTATAAGAAAAACAAAAAGAAATTGCTACATCTCGGATTTACAATCAACATTTATCTATCTATATCCGCATCACATTAAAAACAAACATTAAATATAGCCTTCACTTTTAAGATAATTTTTACATCCTAAATCAAGCTAAGTCATTTAATCAAATTCCATGAATTACAATTACAACATTTATTTTATTATGTCAAAGTGAGTGAATTAAATATCTGATCACAGCATGAGAATAACGTGGTTTGTATGAAACAAACGCTGCGTCACGTAACACCAGGTTCACCGCTTATGTCAACCTAGATATGGGTACAACCTCTGAGATTCAACAATAAGATCTTAATTACTGACTTATCATACCTGAAAGTGGAACACCATCCCAACTGTGAACCGTTCACAACACTACCTACCCACTGTATCACTGAACTGCAGTGTCACCAATGGAACATCTAGGATTCTGCCTAGTCCTTTATACTAATAACGAAAACTATAGGAATAGATATCATCACTAAGCAAATCCGGTCTCTCGCACACATGTGACGTGCGACAAGCCGACGACAATGTTCACTAATAAAGCGCTTATAAAGCGCAAAACAGGGGCTATGGGCAGTCCATCGAATTGGGGCTCGGCGGGCCCCCCATCACGCTGTACGGCGGACTGTGGGGGGGCAGCGACTGGATGGACCCCATCGGCCCGTGGTACATGTCCATCTCGAGCGAGGCGTCCGGCGAACACTTGTCCGCCATCTTGTTTTCCTGTTTGGTCACCATGCGCCGCCATTTCGCGCGCGCGTTCTGGAACCAAACCTGTGGGCAAAAATATTCGCATTGGTGTCGGCACGAACAAAAAACAAGGCGCGCAGCTCGCTCCGCTTAAATCTAAAGTTATATGGGATATATCGCCGAAAAAGCAGTCTGAATTTTCTCTCGGGTAATAATTAGCTTCCGGCGGCCTTTATGCGGAAGCTCTCCTCTTCTCTTTGCGCGTCGCAGTTTTTGTGGAACGCTCTTCGGATTTGCCATTGTGGCTCGCGATTTTATCTGTACGGCGCCGCGACCGTGACGTGCCCCGCCGCGCGCGCAACATTCCACCGCGTTGTTCCCGAATCCAATTACACGACTAAAATTGCACTCGATATGAATTCGTGTTAATTGTGGTCCGTTCGCGATAAGATTGTCGGAATTTATATTCCATTCTTCTGTCTATGGATGTAAGGGACGCGATATTGAATGATTCAAAGTTTCAAACGCAGAACGTTCCCACGGCGCGACCACGGCCAATGGCGCGCGGGCAAGCAGGCCCCGCCCCCGCGCTATGGCCGCGACTTGCCTAATGCCAAATTTAGACGAGCGGTTCTTTCTCGGCGTCGCCGGCATCTCGAGTTGATAACAAAACGGGGGCACTCACTCGATTCACAATTGCTACAGCCGCGGGATCGATTCCGCGCTTTCGACTTTCGGAATGCTCGTGACGTCATCCCGAAATACGGCTTCTTCGGCGTACAGTACTCAGAAACGGTAGCTGTTCCCAACCTCCCTTCGTACGAACGATTAATGATCCATCACGGAACAGATAAGAGCCTAGTCGGTGGTCCGCTTTCATGTCACACGAGGCTTCACAAAAAACAATTCAAATAAACATATCAAACGGAGAGCTCGCATTATTCTTTAAATTGACACCTATCCGCGATGGTTTCATAACTGCCATTTATTTTTACACGCGCTGTGATGCCAAGATATGTTAATCATATGTCATAAACGCGGGCCCGCGTTGTAAAACCACTACACTACAATTTTCTGTAAAGAGCCGGCATGTTAACGTTATAGCTATAAAAACAATATTGCTCAATACCTAGCGTAATGGTTCTGCTGTCATTAATCACTATTCTGGAAGAACAAACTAATTGTCGTCAGAAACCAGTACGTAATGTCTTCATTCTCTTTAATATACTGTATGAAACGAAACACTCGAATGACTTATCAAAATGATTCTCTCCCACCAACACCTTTGTTTTTATAGTCATTGTACTTATTTTGTAAGCCATATTATACCGTAAATGCAATTTATTGCATTAAAAAATGTTAATAGAATTATATAGATGAATCTAAAGGTTTATGCACGATTGTCAAATGAATAGAGAATAATAAATTCGTTACCGAGAGAGTGCTTGAATTTTCGCCACAATATATTGGCAAAGACTTTTTTTATTTCAATGCACCAGTGATTTAAATAACAAACGCGGTTCTGTGTATAATAAATGTTTGATTGCAGTATCTCAAATACGAAATGTTTTCTCGAAATGTGAATTTTGTATTTAGAGAGAGTTATAAACGTATTATATTTATCAAACTTTTATAGAATGATGTGTCAAGTTTATAGCGAGCAGCGTTTTTAGTCTATACTATATTTAGTGTAGCAAAACAAATGTAAGTAAATTGCGTTTTCGATTAATATTAGGTTTAATTTGGGCATGGGAGTTTTCATTTTGTTATCTACCTTAAAGTTAGTTAGATATGATTAAGGACGCGGTCGAGCATAAGTATTGGCCTATGGAAGGCAAAATATTAAGTAAAATAAATTTTCCCAAAAAATTATTATTTAATTTTAGTTTATTTCCCGTATAATTGCCTCAAGCGTATTGTTTGATATGAGCTACATTGTTACGGATGTATATACCTTCATCTGTAGCTTCAAACACCTCCAACGCTTCTTACCGCATCTTTAGCAGAGACAGATACTAAAGACTATATAAGTATAGTACCCATCAGCTATTATGAAACTTTTTTTATCCTCCAATTTTACACAGAAAAATAAGTAAAATATCTCTCTTAGCTTAACTCAAACACGAGCCCTGAATAAGCTTGCGGAAACAAGTAACAAACCATTTGTTACAGTCATGTCTTTGGAAAATATATTCTACCGTCGCACATTAAGTCTCAATTTGCCCCGAGACACGACATGTACGCAATCGCTGTCCGAACTATAATTTTTCAACGGACGCGACTGATCTCAATTATTTTAATTTAGTTGCGCGAATTCTTCATCGGAGACTACACATGTGTCGTGATATATGTTCGAAGACTAGCTGATCCGGCAAACGTTGTACTGCCATATCAATTACTAGAAGCGTCACGCGGTTTTGTTCGCGCAATTCGAGTTCACTAAAAACCCAGGGAATAAAATATATCTTGTGTGATGAAATAATTATATCATTTCCCATAACAGAAAGAGTGTTTGAAATAGGTTAAGTTGTTTTTAAATGTATTCGCTATGAACGTAATTAGAAATAATGCTTATTCATTCTATTCTAGGTAGAAATCTTTTTTTTTTTAATATAGTGTAGTACATGTTATTTGGTGAAACTGTAGCTTTTTAATGGTAAAATAATTTTAAACAATAGTTTTCTCTCCTCTTCAAATCTGTCCTTTTTATAATATTAGTTTATATATGCTGTGAACAAATAATTTCTCGATAAAAATAGGAAATAGTAAATAGTTTAAACTCTAGAGAAATGTTCGTTAATCCCGTCAAAATTCAGAAGGCGGTATTGTGACGTCCAGGCAGGCAGAGTCGCAGTAGGAATGCTAGTAATGTTGCAACCGCGAATGTTAGTTAAGATGGACCGATCTCGACTTTCTTTAACATAATAAACCTAGTTTTTTTTCTTTAATATTATAAGCCATGATAAGAAATATTTTTATTTTATTTCAATCAATACCAATATAATAAAAATGAAGAGTTTATTTAAAAGCGATAATTTCAAGACCGACTTTTAGCATTAGATTTTTTGCGGCATTCATTAGTCGTACTATTAAGGAAGGTTAACAGATGAATGACACTGCGGGACGCACATTGTATTAAAATAGAGATTTAGTTCAATAAAGAACGAACGAACGAAAGTTACATTGTATCGATTTATTATATATCGCTTCAATAAATAAAATTCTAGATTCTATCAAGTCAACAAAGTATTGTCATCTTCACAGTAAAAAAAAGTAATAAATAAACATCTAGACTAAACATCACCACACTAATGGCTATAACTGCGCTTTAATCTTTCTGTCAAAAAAAACTAAGTCTAGGATGCTTCAAGCCTCCGATAAGCATAGATTGAACAAGTTGAAATCGCGTGTGTATTAAAGCGGGCCATCGGCTACCAAGTGAGACATGGCCGGTACTATTCGTCGCTCCGATACAATCTGTATTATCGGTAGCAAAACACTGGCATTGACTGAGCGACGCTTCAAGTTATTTATGTGCGTGGAAAAATGGTATTTGTGGTGGTAAGGCCCGCCATTCACGGCGCCGATATTTTTTAATACAAAGTTTGAACTATCCTACATTAGATTATTTTTTACACCATCAAACTAAAATTCAACAACGGCCAATAAACATAGAATGTGTTACCAGATTTAAAAGCGGAAAGCATGTGCCACTGATACGTATTGGCCAACTTAAAGCCAAACGTACTATAGTGAAGGAAATAAAGTCTCTATGCATGAATAGGTTAGAAGTAACTAAATCGGTTTAGTTACTTCCTCCACGGAACATCTTGTTCCGTGGAGGAAGTAAACCGATTTAGGCGAACTAATAGGCAAATTGAGGTGGCATGTGGCAGGCAGCACTGATTACCAATTGAACTTAAAGTTCGACGACCTGATTAACACCGCAGGTATCCGAGAGGTACCGGCAGAGTAAAATAATACCTCCCTCTGTACCAGGTGTCGTAAGATGGCGTATCAAATGGCGCTCAAATACACATGCTGCGCTTAACGATTGCCGACACGATTGTTCAGTGCGGCAATTATGGGAAAAATTCCCCATTTTCCGGGGAGACTTATGTCCAGCAGTGAACTTCCAATGGCTGCCATGATGATGATAAATGATGACAACTGTTCTCTAGGATATCTCATGGAGAGCCTCTAGCAGTGAACACCTCACGACTTTTATGATGATAACGTACACAAAAGTGCAATTGTTTAATTATATAACTGCAAATAACCACCAACATGATTATTACTATGAACTATAAAACAATGAAGTGTAAAGTTTAACCGTTCACACATATATTAAAGAAACCCTTAAAAGTTCACGTGTGTTATAAAAAGATAAATGTATATTAAAATATCCATAAAACTTATAATATACGCTTCATAATTGGAAATAAAACTAAATACCTAATTGTGGTATTGTATTAAATTTAATGGTACTTATTACCATACATAAGTACAATTAGCGGTGAAATAAAATTACTTAAATAGCTGCAGCCTAATTACCGTTTAATATGAAATATATATATATATATATTATTACGCGTAAAGAACGCGCAGGTGTCAATTTTGATATTTGCCTAATGACTCAGTATCAAAGCTGTGTACGCATCGGACTAAAAACAGTTAGCCAATCACCGCCATATAATTCCGGTTCGACATAACAGTGTATTGCGCACCGGTGAAGTGATTGATCATGTAAATTTGTCGTACGCAATTACCGCCCGTGAAACGCTAACGCCTCATCCACCTACATCTATAGTAAAAGATTGCGTAATACCTCATTGCTCTAGGCACAAACACTATGAACATAGCATAAGAAAGCACTTAAAAAACTTAAAAACACTGCACTTAAAAAAGCACAAACCAAGTTATAAATTGCGCTTGCAACTATAACGTTTCTCTGAATACAAAAATGTATAAGAGAACTCATAGTACTTTCAAGTTATGGAGATTCCGTAATGGTTACTTTAGCGATAAGTCACCCAATTCGTTAGAGGTCAAGCTTTCTACTACAGAACCTTAAACATGGAAGTCCGCATGGCAACAATGCCCCCGCAGTGTCGCCAATATTAAATAATATCAGATAATGACGACAATATGGATTTCATAAATTTTATTTCCTGTATCATGAAACTTCTTACTCTAAATGTACCAGCGCTTCAATTGCTATTAATAACCGCCTCGTATCAAAATAAATCAGAAATACATAACCAATTAACTAGTTTACATTCTCAGAGTGAAATTGAAGAAATCAACTTTCCGAAACGATGGTTGATTGCGGTGTTATACCATCGTTACTGTATCAGAAGCTTCCCTTACTCGGAAACCACACAAACACACCATTTAATTAACCAAAGCGCAAACAGATGCCAGCAAAGACCCAAAAAGCACCTCTAACTAAGCATGAAAAGCGCCGCGTAAGGAGATCCTAATAAATGTCTAAACAAACCGCGATCAAAGACCCTCATACATTCCGCGGATGTAAATAAAAACTGAAGAGATGTGATTAATAGTCCCGTTTTCCTTAAATAAATAATATTTGAATAAATTAGGAGGGTGGCACGTCGTGCGTCCGCCGGGCGCGAGTTCGCGCGACCAAATGACAAATGGTCGCCTTTTGAACGCACAGCGGAAATTATCCACCCAACGGAGCGTCTCAGGACGTTGCTTTACTAATTACTAGACCGTTTGATTGTGATCTCGCGCCTCGGTCCCGCTCAATTTACACCCTAAACCCTCTTAATAAGGTCTCAAATCGGGTGCGCTCCCCCGGTTATTATTGTCACAAATTGTACTTAGAAAGTAAAATTATATCTTGCCGAATGTCGAGGTGTGACCATGCGGTACTAATTGCGGGGGTTGGCGCGTCTCGTCGTTATTTGTGTGCCGTTAAGAACCATCTTTATAGCAGCCGGGGCAACCATGAAAACGTTTTAAATATAGAAGCATCGATAATTAATTTGTTGGGTTAAAGTGACTTGTGAACGGTGATTCGGTGCTCAAAGGCGTTCTGTCATCACATCACATCGTTGTAACTCGATTTCTTAAACGCACCAAAAGGATAGTGCTAAAATAAAAAACGGCTTGTGCCTCACCAGCCGAACCGACTGAGAACTCACGTGCTTTACTTTTAATTCTCGTCAAAATTTATATTTTATTTCTTATATACATTTTTAGTTATCACACCGAAAACATACTCTGTATTCAAGTGAATTTGATTTATTTTATTTACTCTAAATTATAGTACCAACGAAGTATCCCACAGTCAGTGGGGACAAGAAAAGGCACTTTTCAATCGACTAATTAGGGTAGCGGCATAAGAACGGGCATTTTTCAGTGAACAAAAAAAAAAGAACGTCGAGTGACAAATCACGCAATTGCGGACGCACAGAGAGAAATATGGCCGAGGTGGGAGCAATGCGCGGGCGCACGCCGCCAATTATAATGCACCTGCTACCGTTTGTTTTTGAACTTTGACACTGTTGATTTACGGTTTATTTTAATTTAGCTTATTTACTGCGGCTCTCGGGAAATTCTAACTTAGGAGCGCGTATTTTAACTATGACCAAAATATGAAACATCGCCAGTGGATACACTAGCGGACTGAGTAGGCTGGAGTATAGGGCGGGAAATTTAACGAATCTGATGCAATGAGAACGACCATAATGCACAAATTGATAAGTAAAATTTCACTGACAAAAGTAGTTATTTATAGTTTTTGAGTTGTAGCGGCCAGTAATAGCGTCGAAGATTTGAAAAGCTACTGGTGACAATAGTCAAATGGCGACAAACCCGGCAAAACAATCCAGTACGATGGTTTAATGTAGAAACATTTTCCAACTAAATACAACATATAGCTATACAAGTTATTGGCTTCTTCAAAGTTTCTTTGGTGTTATATAAATTGACGAATTTTAAGAGAAACTCTAATTATAACGACCCAAAATTTCGGAGAACGCCAATCAATGCGACGTCTTTTCTGTTACTTCATTATAATTTCGAGACTCGATTGACGCTTGCGAGGATATAACAAACCTGAACTGTTTATTTTATTGACTAGCTGTACCATTGTGAAATTTTGCACCTGTCTTGTGATTTAACTTTATTTAGTAAACCTCGCAGTCAACATTAATTTGCGTAGATATTGAACATTAATTGTCATTTAGCTATTTCAGACAATTCTTAATCAACATCCTCTGGTCAAAAGCTTATTATTCATGGTACCTAAAGGTAAATACTAACGCGTGGATAACATACCTACGGATATTATAACACATTACCCTAAAATATCAGGCTCTCATACACTTCAAACAGATCAAAGCATGCAGGCTGGTGACATACTTCTCTTTTTACGTCAAAAGCCACAAGCAAGATAGCTACTTGATAAATTATTTATAAAAAAAGTTAGCATGCCAACTCCAATAGAATTATTTAAATTTTATTAGAATTTATTGAATAACGATGACATAAAAGAAACGGGCGTTGTAGATTTGTCTGTCATGCAATCGTAGACGTAGCCTGGAGCTAAAATGTATCTTTGATAGAATTGACATAATTCTAGGTGCCCGTTAAAATGTTTCTAATGTGTGTGTCTCTCTCCCGGGTGTTTCTAACCAGTTAAAATTAGACGCAATGTTTAATGAATACCTTTACATATAAATATGATAATAATATAATAAATATTGAACACACCTAATTTTTGGCTATTTTTATAACTTCAGTAACGGCAATTCACTGGCAAATTTCACATTAGTAAAGGGTGACACAAAAATGTATATTTATCAGCAAAACGGGTCACTTCAAAGTCAAAAACCTGCATTTCCAGTCGGTATCGAATCACCCAACAATAAAATGAACGCAATGTTCGTGAAAATTAAATTGCGCAGCCTTTCCAATTTGCATTTATTTTCGCTGTAAACATAGAGTTTTACGCGTGATTACTCCTTTGATATTAATTTTTAAAGGACGGTTGTAATTTTCACTGCAAGTGAATATTTGTTTCATTTTTTAACTAATGTAGTCCTTTGTTTTCTTAATTAGCTGTTTAAATGTATTTTAGTTGATTAATTCCTGGGAGACATAAAATTTAAAAGGACCATTAGTTCCTTTCTATAGAAACAACCTGGCTGTGATAGTGTCGTAGAAATCATTTTAGGAGTCGACCGAAAAAACCATGCGTAAATGTAAATTTTCATAAATTTATAGTTAAATTTTATACATTCAAATACTTTATGTCCAATGGTTTTGTATTCATGTAACAAACAAACAATCCTGAATTGAAATAGGATCCTATAGTAAAATCTCTTACACTTCAAACAGATAGACCTATAGAGAAAGGCTTAATTACGGAACATACTGATATTACTGACACATGAACATGAAATGACTCGTTAATTTTTAAACCTACATTTGCCAGGATATATAGTCACCAGACCGATATATGTCAGTATTTCGGTCTGGTGACTATATATCCTATCTACTGTACCAACCTCAATCGCTACTTATCACACGGTTTTCCTTCCTAGGTAAATTCTCCCGAAACAGAGCAAGATTAAGATTCTGTTTCATAGAAAAAACTTCACGTCGATATAACTTATTTACTTATTATTCATAAATATAATTTCATTCGTCAAATAACCCAAAGCGATCTATTAAGTTGGTCGGCGCGTTTGTGGCGGCGCACATTTCAAGCCTACTTGTGTTTCCCGTCCCTCTTTTTTCCAGTTTTAATTACGTAGCTCTTATCAAAAGGGTGTTGAGTTCAAATTCGTCGCGCAAAGCAATTAGTCGAGTTGGAAACGTCTAGTGGCGGTGAATATAAATCTTGTAGTTTCAGTCGCAATTCGCGAGTTGGAAGTTTTGCCTCTGTTTATTAAGTTTGAAGGTAGTTAGGTACCTACGTTTTCTAAGGTCTAAGTACGTGGATAGATTTATATGATCTTGATAACGCCTGAAGTATCAGTAGAGTCAAAACTGTGGCAATATATTTTTAACAAATCAAATTAAGTTCAGTGTCAGCACAGTTTTCCATACAAATACAATTTTATGTTAAAATTATTTGAAAGCAGGTATTAACGGTACTTATACAACAATTATATGTCTGTCCGTCCTTTTGGTTACAAAACGTTTGGTCTGATTTTGATGACACTTGTCCTGATAGATAGATAGAAAAAATCCTGATACAAATTGCGTCTTTGGTGGGGGTACCTATGTATTCATATCGATATTTACTAGCATAAATATTTTCAGACATTAACGCCTCAGTGTCATTCTAATATATGTACTATATAAACTTTATTAAATGTCATGTAAGGCCCTGCAGTTATTTTGGGATAAAATACTTTAAGTGTGTTATTTAAGATTCAGTTTCCAACTGAAGTCGTTTTAATCACAATTAAATACTTCCTGCAGCGGGTACGGTGGAAAAGTCTTTCTTTTAAATAATAGCGAGTGTTATCGGGAAAAACGAATGGGAGTTCGTCTAGAAAAAACAAGGCGGGTCAATCTGAGAATTCACGAGAGAGCTTTACGGACCGTTCAAGCTTATTACAAACTTCCGCGAAGCAGATTAAATCGGAATCCCATGATTTACCGAACGGCGATTCCAGCACTATGCGAAGGAAAAAAATAATAAAAAAGAAAAAACTTTCCACAGGAGCGCCAAAAGTGAGTTACCGGCAAAACGAAAAAGTCCTTATCTCACAAAATGGCGACGTTGAGAGAGGGCTTTTTGCCGAAAAAATCTCGATCAATATACCGTGGGGAGGTAGAGGGGGGTCCTCCAGCCTCCGTGTAATGGTAGAGGGGATTTAGGTAGTGCCATCTTCTTCTTGAGTCGACACGAGGCCGCGATCCACTGGGGCTGTATACATTCATTTACCTAAGCCACATTGAGAGGGTTTAATCACATGATGAGATGGTATCACGTAGATACGCATCACGGTCCGATACGTATCCGATATGTCCTGTACGGTATCCGATGCCGGCGTCACTGTCTTAGTGTTCCTCCATAAAAGAGATTTAATAATTACTACTAAATATAGCTAAATCCGGCTTGGCAGTTGATCTTACCATCAGAAGTCATCAAGCAAAACACTGAAGTCGCTCTCTTCCTGCCTAGCAACATAAAAGAACCGAATCCTGATTAATTGAAACCACTGGCAATACATAAAAGGATATATTGCAAAAAAATCACATCTGTCATCGTGTTCTACCATTCAAACTAAGAACACAGTCTTCAACTACTGCTACTGCTACTATTGGGTCACACTAATTCATAAAGCACACTTCGGTCTCTTTGACCTGTTTAGAATCTCCGTTGCCTTAAGTTGTTTACGGAGCGGCCCTTTTAATATGGTCTAAGGTGTTTGAAAGGGCCGTTGTGAGCTAATTACTAACATCGGCCATGTGTCTAACATTGTTCCAGTTGTGTAATAAACGTGTTACTAGCTTTTTAAATTAACTTTATACAGAGCCCGATTTATTGATCTTACACGGGCTCTTCGAAGCTAGATTACACTCGATGGCAATAGTAGGTTTCGTATTTACTGTAACGCATCATCAATCTCTCCGGGGTAATGCAGTAATTTTAAATTGGAATGTATAATTCCAATTCGCGCTCCAATTGTTTAAGTATTGACGGGATTTCTTCGTTATTTTTCACGCCAACCGTTTATCTTACCTTTTACCGCCCAAATTATGAAGCTCCTAAAATATAAAAAATTAAATGGAAACATCCTCAGAAATAACAAACGAAACAGATCGTAAAATCGTGATGAATAAAAAATATTATAAACGAACGTGATCCATAATCATAAACCAAACGGATCGTTTTGGTAACGTAATAAAATTTTGTCTTGCGAATATTCTGAGGGCACTTCGGGACGGAATATTAAAAAATGTGTATATTTTTTGTTTGATAATGTCAAAACATTTGAGCCGTTGATACGCCACAGAATTACGAGTACGACAACGCCACATTTATACAAGCAAATAAGAAACAAGAAGGTGACTCCTCGTAACGGTTCGCAACTCTGTAGTGTCAAACTCGAAGGGAAAAAAGACAACTCGCAATGCAAAATGCTGATAAAGGGATAGTGTACAGCGGAGCGGTATCGATACATTAATTTCGCATTAGCTACTGTCTGCCGACTGCAAGCAGATTACTCCCTGACACCTGAACGGGGCAACAAATGCGTCACCTTAACGAGATAACTTACAACTGCTGTTATTCGCAATCTTGAATGACATTTATTCAATTTATTGAAAAAAACCCATTTTTTAATAATTGCTTCGATGCACCGCGAACCTGTGTAAAAACGAATAAAACAGTTGTAAAAGTAAATAATTATTTTAGTCGCCATTTTGAAACCTCCAAGTGACAGAGTGTAACCGAATTGTTTTTTACTGCATAGATGTTGTAGTTTTGCACCTTAACTTGTCCCTTGAGATATTACGTTAGGACAAACAGCTTCATATTAGGAGCTTAGACTTTAAAGCAAACGGTATCCTATTTTACTAACAGTGCCCGTGGCTTCGGCCGCGTGGATATGGTGGCCTTTGACGCGTGTAGTGACTTTAAAGATTTATTTGTTTTAGAACAAATTAATTTTTTTTAGAAATTATATTATAGTCTATAGCTTTCCTCTAGAAATAGATTACCAGCACTTAAGGAATTTTTCAAATCGAGTGAGCAGTTTCCGAGATTAGCGCGTTTAAAAATACAAACAAACTCTTTAGCTTTATAATAGTAGTATAGCTTACTTTGTAAATTAAAATTGTTAAGATAATAATAAATATGCTGTTCGTTGTAACGTAACACAAAAAAGAGGCGTTAAAATGTCAGTTTTCATAATTCTATATTTGAAAATGTATATTACCTGCAGAACGCGCTTCGGCAGACCAGTTTTCTGGCTCAGCTGCTTCAAATCCTTTGCATCAGGGTTATGGTTGATGGCGAAGTAAGATTTCATGGTGCGAAGCTGGTGATGCTTGAAGCTGGTGCGCATGCGCTTGGTGCGGGAGCTGGTGCCGATACCACCGGCCCCACGGAATCCCATCTCCATGTAATCGGTGCTCATATCTGAGAGAACGGAAGACAGTCATGCTGCTAAATGCCAAACAGTACCCTAGACTTTCGTTTGATCAGTAAACTAAATCTTATTACTGAGACTTGCAAAAAAAGAATGGGCCAGGAAATAACTTTAAAAAAGTTTCTCATTTACATTGAAATCTAGTTTAGTTCGAATCAAAACTCGTTCTAGGGGTTAGTTCGGTGTTAGTAGCGATCGATTTGTCACATGTCAAAGTGACATTTGTCGCGCTCGCTTTGACAGCGCGCCATTTGTCATCGCGACATAATGACAGTGGAGGTATGCGTTGAAAGTTGATGAACATAGTCGGCATGTCAAGGACAAATAAAAATAATATATATTTGTAAAGTTATTGCCGTCATATGTTACCATATCAATACGACATTCGAAACAATGCACAGCGCAAAAACGACTTCATCAATTTAACAATCTCTCCCAGAAACAATGTTTATAAAAAAAATCGCGTATGCAGGTCGCTTTAAACTTATTAAAAAAAAAGTCAACATTCAAACCGAATCAACAGACTCTTTTTTAAAAACCGCATAAATCATTTAAAGGCCGTTTACTAAATAGTGCCAAATAACTTATATTTATACTTTTTTATCGGAGGCTTAAAATTAATTAGTCTACGCCGACCGATACGAGTGGAGATAATGCGAATATTTACATATACGTATGTAATTACTTAAATTGTTATTGTGCCTCTTTACGAGTTTAAATTACAATAAAGATAACTCACAGGTAGATACCGCAAAAATTATGTTACCGTTACGAAAGGCAAGCTCTCGTTATACTCGAAGAATCTTGAGCCCTGGCTCTTAATGATTGTCTTGGAAAAACGAAACGATTCCGATTGAAATGATTTAGTGCGTTCAATTTAAAAAGAAAGTACATTGCAGTAAATTGGTTTAAAGATCACGACTCTTTCATTTGATAGTACTAAACCTGTTTTCCTGTACTGTGGTAAAAAAAGTATTTAAGTCACCTTTAAAAAGAAAATTTTGCATCTACGTCACCGTCTGCTGAAAGTGACAGATATAATTGACATGTCTCTTTCACAGATAATTTAGCATTCGTAGATTACTCTAATATTTTTGTCAAGTTTATCAAGTAGAGTATTTTATCTTGCAGAAATATATCCATTATTTTATCGCCTTGTAATTGAATAGATCCAGAGAATTTTTCAATGTTATATTAGTGCTATATAAAAAAAATGGAATCAAAAATTATGCTTTCATGTGGATTCTGATTTAACCTTTTCTAGGGTTGTCAGCTTTAAACTGTGTACCAGTCCTTTAATTACTTTTGTGAAAAAATTGTATATACACCAATATTAGAATAGTATATACATTATTAGTGTGATGTAATTTTTCTATATTTTATTTGTCTCGATCTTTTCTGTGTCTTGTGTAAAACAGTTATGAAGAAAAATAGTAAAAAATAAATTTTTACCAAATATTACATACATTTTCAGATGCAAAATGAAATAATTCATGCAAAATTACAACATTGACATCTGTCATTTTAATCAAGCTATATTTAAAAGAGTATAGGCGTCACATGAAGTGTCGTACTTGTTTATTAAGCCTATACTATATTCATAAGACAATATGATACCTTATCGGAGCTCTTAAATAATGTGACGCAGTCTTCGCTCTTCACGTGGGCGCCTACCAGAGCTATTGAGAAGTGCGCAAACACGGTCAAGCTACTGAATCAGTCAGCTTTATGTTCGATGAACAAAACGAAATTATTTATTACCAAAAAGAATGTAAAATCCAGTCTCAACCCTACCACAAGCGAGTATGGTTCGGCTGACGAATCCTTGCATAATTACCGGCGAGCTAATTGTTCGAGCGCACCGTTCGGAACGGCCGAACTGTCGCGTGGAAAATTAAAAATGTTTGCTGTTTTTTTTTAAGAATGTGACCCAGGTTTTGGATCGCTGGTCACTAGACGGATCTTGCTAATATTTAGCATGTGACAATCATTATTTATTTATTCACTAATGTACTTGAGTTGACATGCTAGAATTGGTCATGAGCTTAGATACCGTAAATGCTGAAAACATTACAAGGTCAATTACTACTTTAAAATTAGCATTTGTTTGCATTAAAAATATTCATTTCCCTTTTTATATAATCGAATATTTTAAACGATTGTTTACTAATTTATTTATCTTTGATGAAATTTCTTATTTATAAAGGCTTGATATAAAATCAATTCGATGTATGTTGATGTTTTCAATATTTTCAAATAAAAGCAGTGTTAAATATATGCAAAATTTAAATATATCAATTGAAATTTGTAATTTTTTATAAAAATTAAAGGTGGCAAGTAATAACTCTATATCCATGGGGCAGCACCATTCGCACTGTTTTTATAGATCGTTAAGCCGGGTCACGGAATCGTGCCGTCTCCGGCTCGGATACGTCACGCACGCGTATCGTAACGGGAACAATGGAGTTGCCGGCCGATTTACGACCAAAACACGATACGAATGTTGCCATTGTAAAATTGATATTTTCAACTATTACGCTTTGTGGAAGTTAATGGTGGTTTTACACCGTTTTATATTTGGAGTGCTAATTTTATGTTGTGCGGTCGAGTTTTGTATTGAGTATTGTTGACCTCTTTTCAAAGTTTTATGTATATAACAAAACGTATTTAGTGATTTTTTACGCTTATCGGTTTTCATAAAAACCTTTTCTTGTTAATATTATTACATGCTGTTAACTCAACAGCAAACGCTACTAACTTTTGTGCAAATACACATTTATGGTTCCAAGATGTTGCAATGAATCGTTTATTTTCAATCCCAGTATCAGCGCTTTGAATCCAGAATTGGCCTATGAACCTTTATTTTAATAAAGGCGGTCTCACACCGATCGCAGCCGCGATCCGCTGACGGACTTCGTGTTTACTCGACATGATTTACGCGCTCAGCCTTAGATAAACCACCGAACAGCCTAACAAGACCCCTCGACGACGATACAATTTCCCGCAACATAACCAAGAAAGTAAAAGACATCAGACTCGCGGAAGATCACCGCTAACTGGCTGTTACGCTGTCGCCCCAAGCGTTCGTGCACACCAACCATGATAGCGTCTCAGGTATTCGCATGCAAAATACACATTTTAAAGCCATTATTTAATTAACAAATGTCATTTTTTGTATATATATCAGAAAAAATAACACTTACAGAATAGAAAATTTAGTGATGTTCCGGAGTTCTTATCGATGTCAAAGATCGCAACAAAGCGTCGCGTCCGATAAAAGAAGACATTATTAATAGATTGAGACACAAAATGATCACCAAGATAACGCACAGGTCTAAAAAAACGCTCGAAAAACTGGGTGGGTTATAAAAAGATCATTGTGATCTCATAAATCGTACGCACCATTCATGTTTAAGGCCGGCAAAAAGTGGAGATTTCCTACGCGATACCGTGTCCGTCCGGTGGCCAGTGTTTTTAATTGCTAGTGACGCTGCGAAAACTTGAAAATGGAACGTTAACTTTTTAAAAAAAGAATCTCGACAAGTTAGAAGTTGAATGTTGGTAATAAAGAGGATTTTTAGGATTGTTAGCATACCGAGAGGTCGTAAAAAGAGAAAAATTAATAATTTGGTCGGCGTATGTGTCGGATCACATAGCAGGCAGCGGGGGGCGCTACCGGGCCCCGGCGCATGGCGCGGCGCGAACGTCGAAGCTAATATTTCAGACGTTATTACTCCTTAAAACGTGGAGTTATACGGCGTCGATAGACATCAACGGCTATTGAGATGACGACAAAATATAAAATGTTTATGGACTAGTGACGCGCCGAGGACGAGGTTTATCGTACGATTAAAGCGTTTCGCATTAAACCGGAAAACAGTTGTGCATTGATAAACCTTTCGTTATGCCGTTTTATTTGATTTTATAATTTTAAATGTGTAATTTTTATTATTATTCTATTTTGAACGTGATGAAACGTGACTTGAAGTAAGAGTTCGTCTGTTAAGGTCAAAGATTTATAGAGCAGAGATTAATTTTTTTTAAGACTAAATAAACTGTCATTTATTACATATTGATAAAATTACTTTACAATATTAAGATAACACAATTTATGCGTGTACATAAATGGTATTTATTATATATATTAAATATATAACATAAAATATCAGTAATATTTTTGTTATGTAATCTAAAAGTATCGTTGTATTATCGACACGTCACGCCCATCTCTAGTGCGGGCACCCCGCGTGGTCTAAACAAAACTTATCGGCCGTGTAATGGGCACACAATTTTTAGTGCATATTTTATTTGCTTGTACTAATAAAATCAAATTACTCATATACCAACCAGTTATGAGGGAGCAGCATTAAAATAAGTAATTTTTTTTAAGTCGTCTATAAAAATTATATCTGTTCTACTCGAACTATGGGGCACATATATATATTTTTTATTGGTCAATATTTGGACATGCGGAGACACTACGGAACACTGGCTAAAGTACGGCTCTCTCGCTTGCTGTGTTCCCGGGATATTTTATGACGGACGTACATACCTAGTATCTTATTTGACCGGCGCCCGAGGAGGAACGTATCTCCAATTTATAACTAACTTAATTTTTATTTTCATTTCGCTTTCGATTGCATTTCGGAGAAAACGAATGATGAAATTTTAAAACGGCCGTAATAATCTTTTGGCTCTTGATTTACGGCTATAGTGCATCGATGAATAATGAATGTGATATTCGTTTGTAGGTACAGATGTGAAAATCGTTATGCTAGAACAAGTGATTGAGTCCAATTTAAAAAAATCGTTCATGACAATTTGTTTTATACAATAATACTACATTTTAATATTAATCAATCAACTCGGTCATAAAGGTCAACATATTTGTAATCTTACGAAAGCACAACAAAATCAAATAAGTAATTCAAAGTTACCTATAACATGATAAAAAATATTTCTTTCCATCCTACACTTCCATTTGAACATAAAGACCATGGACAGTTTCATTGTAATCTTGATACTAAAGTTAGGAGTAACGAAATTCGGTGGACAACACACTTATTCCCATCGGCACCCTATAATGTGATATCCATGTATGCCTGTTTGTGCCTGCCGCTATCTCTGGGGAGACATCTGTATCAGTGGCACACAGGCCAATAGCTTTATTGGAACATTTATTGAACCCTTATTTATTAGTCCGCTCTAATCCCAGTTACGTTTTGTTTATGGCGCGCAGGGTGACACTTTACTTTTTTTAGGCAAAGGATCCCTCGGTGACAATGCTCACGGTCAATGAATGAGGTTGATTAAATTGTTGGACCTTTTAATGAAATTAATTACCTTTTATTTGGTTTTTGTCGAAACTTTTTATATTCTGTATGAGACATTTTCCTTTTATATTTGCGCATGTTTAGAGAGTAACTTAAATAAATATATTAAGTAGTTAACGATTTTAATAACTATCACAATTTTTTCAGTTAGTAATTTGATGAAAAGTATCTAGTTTCTGTAACGTTTTGTGTTTCCAAAAATAATTTAATGGCAGCATCATACTGAATCATAAAAGTAAATTTTGATTACCGATGTAAAGATTTCAAAGTAACTTTTTACGGTGAACATAAATTACATTTTCTTATCTACAGAAAGTAGATTAGTCCTCAGTTTCGCCACGGGCAATAATAGTGCAAATCAACGTTATATACGTTCTAAATCACATAGCAAATTGTTACCGTAAATTTTCTGTCGGCAAACACTTCACCACATTCCCCTCGATTTACCGATATCGATAATTTCTGTAAGTCGTTACTTATGCTCGTATAAATATGGATTTTAAAACGCATTTATGTTTTATCGCAGACCGCGGCGGTGTAAATATTATACACTTAAACAACCAAAGGAAATACAAAAAACACATACGACGAACAGCTATCTTTTATCGAATACCAAAACAAAGAAGGAAACTGGACATCTCCAAATAACTTTTTTGTTCCAGTTTAAATGAAAAAAAAAAGTTTTTTTTTAAAGGCAACTACTGTCGGCGAAGGAACGCGTTGGCACTATCGGCCTGATCGTCCGACGCTACTCGCACTGCTCGATACCGAAAAAAAGTGAAAAAAAATGTAACACCGGCCACATATTTTGGCGGGAAATAAATCACGCGACGTAGACTCGGCCATACTAAATTTATGGGCGCCCGCAATGAGTCCGGGTAGAAAAATACCGATGACAAAAGGAAAAAATTAAATAAAAAACAAGGAGTTGATACCACGTGACACCGGCAGATGGGGACGACTTCATTACGACCTAAAATTTACTCCCGTTATTGAAGTAGGAAACGTTTTTTCATTCGGCCCGTTAATGAGTAATTTATGGTCACCGTTCGGAAACGGGGAACATTTTAAACCTAGATAAAAAGAAATAACCACCATAGTTAACGACGCGTCGACGAAAGTGATAACACCGCTGCCGTCTAGTTCAATCCAGTACTTGATAAATAATCGGAATGACCCTATAAAGTGACATAAAATAATACAAAGCATGTTTTATTGTTCTAGTTTACATTACATTCATAACAATGTCGATGAATAATGGCGTGTAGTAATGATTTGCAATTGAGACAAAATTACTTAATTTACTTGGTAATACAGCGTGTTTATTAATAACAACTTACAATTATCATAAATAATTAACGGAAGATCGTTGGCGTTGTTTATTACTCCACAATTAAATTATTATATCGACCTGCAAGAACTTCTTAATGTACACGCAACGATTTATGCTACAATTTATTCCTAAGTACCCAAGTGGGTAGGTAGGTGGAGGTAGCCATGATTTCTGAAGTAAATGTCGTCGCGATTAACTTCAAGGAACTATTTCCGGTGCATAGACGATTAGTGTCTGTATATATAAAAGGAGAAGCGGACTGACGGACTGACTTACATATCAGAGTCTAAACCCAAAGGATTAGAAACTTGAAGTTGTACACGAGGGTTTCTTTTATGACGTGAGGCAGCATTAAGAAAGGATTTTTGAAAATTCACTCCTTAAGAGGGTAGAGTGGGGGTGCAAATTTGGTATTCATATTTACATGCATGCGAACACTATAAACGTAATATGACATGGAAAGTATAAGTATCTACTTGTATGGCACTACCATTCTCCAAAATAACTTTCGATAATTAATCCCTCCTACCTTAAGAAATGAAATTTCTTTATTTGTGTTAAACTGAAAAAACCAATCAAGCATGCACCGATTTATTAATCGAACTATTAAATAAAGTATTTTGCGTATACGATGAGAAAAATATAGTATAAAAAAAGACCGCGTAAGAAACAGCTGGCAGTGTTGTGGTCCAGTACTGCCACGGAAGGTTAGAGGTATTCAATTCAATGGATAATATGTCACTGTATTTTAGGCCCTTTGATTAGCAAAACGATTACTAGCGATTTCCTTGAGCGTCTATACACTACACAACACCGCCATCACGCGGGCTTCCAAACCAAGTCGTATACTAAGAGCTTAGCCGATCCGACGGGATGAATTTGCGCCGTCACAACACGGGACCGACAAAGCCGGCTCAAATTACTTTATTGTACATAATCATACTGCACAACAGGATAGTATACAGTAAACTTAGTCAGTATACGATAAATACCAACAATTATGGCAGACGCGGCGCGGGCGTCGTAAAATTGCGTCATACTACACCACTGACAGGTTCGTCAGCTTTATTTTTATGGAATGTATTTGTTTAAAAAAACATCTTTGGCTTTGTATAAAAATTAATTAGTTTTTTTTTAGGTTAATAATTGTATAGATATTTAACAAGCTGATATCACCTTATTATACTTAGTTGGCATGTACTTGAAAAAGGACAAAAGAGGTTTATATATTTCTCTATAACATAGTAATCCCATAAGAGTATCCCACTAATCTCGACATTAGCCGAGAACAAACTCCATGTCGTTCAGGTTGGTACACTACTTAGCTTTTTACAGCAATGCTTTCAAAGATAGGCAAATATTATTAAGGGATGAGCAACGAATGGTTCCATCCCATCTTAAAGCAATATAGATTGAAGCATTAAGGGTTGTAAGCAACAGACATGACTAATTAAACCATGAGGTACCGACAGAGTAGAATAATGGCTCCCTCTATACCAGGTGTCGTAAGAGGCGATTAAGATACCAGAACCGACAGATGGCAGTATATCCATCCGAAACAGTGCAGCTCAAATGCATAGGGTGAAGGTGGGCAGCAGCATTCCGGTCGAGAAAGCTGCGCTCTGTGATTGCCAACACAGCAATTGTGGGCAATATTTTCGGGAGGCCTCTGTCCAGCTGTGGACTCCCAATGGCTGTGATGAATCATGAAATATCTACTAACACATTGTCAAGAAGAACAGACAGAATAGTTTGTATATCAATTTATGGTTTCAATGTGTTTTTTATTGCAAATTATTGAAACAAATAAAATTATCTATGAACACCATAAAATTCTTACAGGTGTAAGATAATGTAATAAGTATACAATTCTACTAATGTAATAAACTTGCAGTAACGGGATTAACGGCATAAAATTGTATTATGTACCCAGACAAAGTCGAGGCGGGTGGCTAGTTGGATATAGGCCTCGACATATAAAGGGAAATTTTGCCCATAATTGCAGCGCTGGGCAAACCCCTGCCCTATGCATTTGAGCTACACTGTTTTGGATGGATACCGCTATCTGTCGGTTCTGATACCTCAGGCGCCTCTTAAAACACTTTGCACAAGAGGAGTTGCTATTCCGCCGGTACCTCACGGATAGTTGTTGTATAAAATAAGTTAAAACGAAACTTATAGAAACCTCGATCACTGTGTTACACCTGATTTTTAACTCCGAATATCTATGGGTAATCGAATTGGGAATCGCAAATTACTGACACCAATTTATTAGCAAGTTGAATCAGTCCTAGTCGGCCGATGGGGCCGAAAAGTTCCACGCATTGGCAAACGCAGCGTAGGACGACCACCACCCGCCTATGGTAAATCTCTTAAGGGCTTAATCGCAGTGGACGTCTAATGGATATTATCATTACGATAATGATTCATGTAGGTATATTTCAATTTGAATTTACATTAATCCCATAAAAAATCCGTGAAAATCCAATGAACTGAAAATTTATTTAGAACAATGATGTTTTATGTATATTCATTCTGTCAAAATTCCTTTTTTTCGTATTACCTTTTTTCAAGCTAGGAGTGAAATTTGGATTGTTGAAATGCCAGATTTTAAATTTACCATTGAGTTTATTTTAAAATAGAATCTTTTTGTTTTAGCGCTTACAGTTTTCTACATTTTATTCAGTGGAATATTTCATTTATTTTGTAAATACAATTTATAGTGAATATAATATTCAACTGTGATGTTCAAAATGTTATCCCGGTATTTAAAAAATACAGACGTGAATCTATTTTAACAAATATTCTTATTTCTATTTAAAATGCTACAGAAAAGCAAATACAGGATAATGTTCTATTCAGCATTCCGCGGCTGAACCAAACTTAAGATCGTACAAATGTATTGTCAGTCTGTTTTTTACGCACCCTTATGCGTGCCAACTTTGATGAATATTGCCATATAGAGTTTGAATCTGAAGGAAGGACATATGCTATTTTTATCCCGTGAAAGTTCCTCAAGGACTCGTTATTAAGTAAAGTCTAAGCAGACGACCTGCGGCACCAGTTTAAAATAACTACTCATCAATGTAACAATTTTAACCATTAATCAAGCTAAAGTAGACGAAATTCCACTCAATATTAGGCTATTGTGTCAATGACAAAGGAGCGAGACCCCACAAAAAGTTCACATCCAGCTAATCTTAAATCCAACACCACCAACGTTTCACGCTCAAGGCTTTGATCTAGACGTTGTTGGATCCCTGCTGTATGATCATTCCTTGCTTATTACCGTCTCGTTTTAATTACCCATTTAAGGCAGACCAATGAAGCGCGAACAAATAAAAATATCTATAGACGGGGAGATAAAGTTTAACGATAGTACAGTCACATATTTAAATCACGTTAAGTTTTGCAGACCGTCGGTCGCTCACGTACGTCACTGCCTTTCACCGCCTTTTTAGTGCGAACCCTTGTAATTAGGGCTGACTGCTTCGTTTCGAGAGCTGAAGTCATATTTAGTCAATCACTTAACGAAGTCAACAAAACAACAACTGAGTTACAAAGTTTTAAAGCGGGAGTCTTTAGTCTAGATAGATGCACAGGGTTTCATTATATCTGGTTTTTCTTTACGCCTCATATAGTTTAAACTTTCTTTTTGTTAGTTATAAATTAATAAATAAATATCCTGACTCCGGCCAGACAATAGAGGAATTAAAAATATACTACTTAAATACATATATTTAACACCTAGACACAGAACAAACACAAATATCATCATATGAATGGTTCACCTAGGTGGGAGTCGAACCTACGACCCTTGGTGCAGAAGATAAGTACACTACCATCTGAGCCATCGGCTCCGTTCAAAAATCAATTTTGTGTAGGGTACTATTATCTTTGGCTAGTCAAGAACAAAAATAATAAAATATTATTATTTTTGTTCTTGATTAGCTAAAGATAAAGAGGAAAACCTATTTGGTCGTTGTTATTACAAGGTTTTTTGACTAGAATTTAATTACAGCTATTATGTTATTAGACGTCTACTTGCTACCGAGGAATGGGAAGAATAATATGAAGTAGAAAAGTAGAAAGCGTTATTCCCTCGGTAATATATATAAAATATATTCACGCAAGACTTTCTAATTATCTAAAAACTCAAACTCTTGTAATTAAACAATTGAATACGCAAATGTAACTCAATTTATTTAGAGCTGACTCTGACAATAAGGTTGACTGAAATATAAAAATCTTCGCCTAGTCTGTCATTATGCCCATCTTATACCTAATTGAATTTACTGTATAAAGCAATGACTCATTGCTAATGAGTCTTAACACTCGCAGCCCTATCCGTAATTGATATGGCGGTCCGAAAACGGGTCACGAAAAAACCCGATGCACAAAATGGCTGCCACGCAAAAAGCGACCGCGCCAAAACCGGGCAAGCCTGCCGGTGCGATTAAGTGTCGCTGTGTTTATTGGCCGAAGACCTAATCGCTTCATCTTAGACAAATGCAACCTTTTTGTGTGCAAGTGTACTTGAGAGTGACGTTTGCATTCATGTGCTTTTTTCTCGTTGATTCGTAGATGTTGAATATATGTGAAAGATATTAAATTAACGTGAACTTTGTTTAGTTTTTGTTACTTTGTTCGGTGTTGTTTAATAACCAATGTTATTTATTAAGAGAAACTTAATATTAATCTAAAACCAAAATTACTAAATAATGACCAAACAACCAACATATTATTGTTTGATAGAAATAAGATGCCATCTAATTGGTTACATTGTTTCATTGCAGATCTCTAATAAAACAAATTATAAATCTATTTATAATATATCTTACGAAAAAACTTTAAAGTTGACGTGAAGTCTCGAACAACCATTTTTAATTCCATAGAATTATTTATTGATGTAACTAAAAAACCTCAAGATCAATTCTAAAGGAATTCCATGAAATCTCAGCATTAGTAACTCTAATACAACACTCAATGATCTCCGGTCACAGAGTCATTATTCATAACGTATGTTATTATTTTCACCCCAACATACCCTCCTAAATAAAACAGTCCGTACCAAATGTTGTCAGACACCGCCCCATCCGGCAGTAGATTTACTGCGCTCATGAACCGGGAATCGAACCTCATATTTCGGTGTCGCGTTACGAAGGGTGGCGCCCCAACACGGTGGCAAAAACCTGATAGCCCGCCTACTTCACTCTATCTCTTTTTACTTGTATCTCTTTCATTATCCGATACAGGTTATTGTATAACGCGCGACCGGTGACAGTTTTGCAATATATGGAAATAAAAATACTTATCCTGAAGAAACTCTGCATTTTCTGTAGTCCTGGTTAATTCATGGGGTGGGCGCTAGTCTTTGTGGCTTTAGACAGACGGTTTTAAACCTCCTTTTTTATTGAATTATGCAAGTTACAGAAGTAAGTATTCCTAACCTATAATAATAACATTTCCGTGATGTGATTGATTCCTACTTTATAACGGATCCGTAAATGATATACTTAACACACGGTTATTTTAGAGAACACACATGTTTACACTTGTCATCGATTTCTAAACGTTGTAACATACTAAGAAAAGTGAAAAAGTCGTGTATGTGTAAAAGTGACAATATTTCTGTATTTAAAAATAGCTCATAGAAATTAAAGTATTAAATACCACACATATCGTAGAAAAAGGGAACCCCAAGAGATTTTTTATAGTACCTACTTCTTGTTTTCGGCCTGCATCAAGCGCGATCATGTGGTTCCAGAAGGTGTGTCAACCTTATGGATGTCCATTTAAGAACGACCTCACCATCCATCAGACATTGATTTCTGATGACCGCCGTTTACACAATTATAATATCAGACTTTACGAGCTCTCGGTTCGTGCACCCCCTTTCCAAGCATACAAGCGATAACCTGCAACCTATGACGCAGGAAAAGCCTATTTATCAATGAATATTGCTAAACGTAAACAGTTTTTTTTTAAGTTTACTATGTAATACAACAGATATGACCAAGTTATAATCGTAGTGCGGTATATCTTAAAATAAGATTGTAACTAACCTTAGTTATAAAGGATATATGTATTGGTATAATAAGTGGTTTAGTGACTACTAAGCCGTGGGATCCTGGAACCGATCGATGGCGGTACATCCATCCAAAACAGCGTAGCTCAAATGCTACAGGGCGCGGATGGGCAGCCGTATCTTCGGCGCGTCCTCTCTGCGTTCGCCACCACGCCAGTCTATCTATCTTTGAGAAGCCTACGTCCAACAGTGGACTTTTATGGCTGATATGAAGATGAGCAAAACTGTCTCTTTCTTGAGGATTATGTCCAACAATTGACATCACACAGGTGATATATTTACTTGTAAATTTATCACCTGATAATTACGAATAAAAATTACTTGAAACCGTTGTAATAACATTAGCCATCAAGGGCTGGCGGAAAATGCTTCGAACTGACCACTCACTCAATAAGTCTGCAACCGATATGCATTAATGGCTTTTTCTTATTTGTTGTGTGTAATGGTTGACTGGAAAATGATACCAACTGACATTAAGTCCGCCATTTGTACATTTTGTTAAAATTTGTGCAATAAAGAGAAATAAATGGGCAGAATCCTACCTATCTATCTAGATATATCTACTGTCATATAGTAAAGGTGATGAGTTTCTTTTCTTGATTGAACGCGCTAATCTTAATGATCAACAATGAAATTAGAGAAACGTACCAATATACCCATTAATTTCAAATAATATTTAATAAATTAATATTAGTAAGGATACTAAACACAATATTTTCTACAACATGATTGTTTTGCTAGCATAATCACACGGCCAAAGGCGCTCTCAAAATCACTTAACAAATTTTCTCACACCTCACCTCACGCGATGTCCCAGTCGCGAGCGCCTAGCTAATACAGACTGGTGTCCCAAGCTTTTTGCCTATATTAATCAGTCTTCTATTGTAACGGCCCCTCTTCTAGATAGCTAACCGAGTTATTTCAACACATTACTGGCATGCAAAACTATACATGAGATTAATACAGAGCGATCACGCGAGTGTGCAGCGAGTGTTGCTCGTCCGTCTCTGATTTATCGAGTGCGCCGGAACAGTGCCCGAGCGCCCGTGACACCCCGGGAACAACATCTACTCGTGTTTTGTAATTAGCTCCAAAGTATATAGTTACCAGCTGCGGTTACTTTTAATTGGATAACATATTATAGTTAAAATTTCAATTATTCCACATTAATCAACTCGTTTTTATTAGTAACAAGTAACGCGATTGGCGCGTGAAAAACTTAAGTTATATTACATAGGAACGATATAAATTTTTAAATAAAGGCTTACGTTAAATTGGAACGCAACGTTGAATTGGAGAATCGGACGGGTGTCGGGTTACGGGTCGGCTGAGCCACTTAACTATAAGTATAACAGAAGCTCGCGCACCTTTTCAAAAATACATTAATTTAACAATTCCTTGTATCTTATTTAATTACATGTCATGAATAATTTAATTAGTCATGCGATAGCTGGGCGACTGTAAATTATCAATTATGCAATTACTGTTCGCTGTCCCGGGCAGCGGGCAGCGGGCGGCGGCCGGCGGCCGAACATAATTCCATTCTTGTTAACACCCGGGGAAGTTTATACCTATCTTTTTTCACAGCGAACTCTTATCTATCCTGGTGGTAGGCCATATAGGGTAACCATAAATATATATTTCACTAACACATACTAAAAATCGTTCCGATATTACGTTACGACTTAACTAAAACAATAAATAAATTCCCACAGCTTCTTATGTATTGATCTGCCTCCGAAACAAGTCACTTAAAGCACTTATCTTACGGACATCAGACAACTAAAGTGAATAAAGTACTTTAATACATACGTAACACCTAGACAAAATACGAGATGTCGATCCACGGGGGGTACGTACCCACGACCCTTAGCGCACAAGACAGAAAGACTACCAAATGCGCCATCGCGCCCGTCGAAGATATAACTAAGTGCAATATAGAAATGACGCAATAAATGTATTAAACAAATAAAAAGCGATTTTAGTATGCACTTAACGAGGACACTGTGACAAGCGCTGTCCATTGATACCTAGTACGACATAAACGTGATAATAACAGTGACGTAGTGATACGTTCACAACACTATTCAGGTGTATATACATAATGGGGTTGAAAAAATTCAGCTTCTGTTTCGCCGACAGAAACCGACGTTTTTTGCTAACGCTGGTGCAAAAACGGAGTTTCTATCAAAGACGCCGCCGTAACTCTGCCGCGTGTCGACCCTTAGATAGAATTGTATGCGCTATTCATGGCCTAGTTTATTGTGTAATTACATGTGCCTAGTATTTATAGAACTAAGTGGTGCACTTGGCACTAGATTTTTTACTATCTATTCCAGTAAATAATGTGGAAAGCTAACTGATGTCGCATAGAAAAATAAATATCTAATATTTTACGGTTTTAAATTGTAAACAATATTATAATACAACTAGGCTAAAATAAAATGTGTGGAAAGTGTCTTAAAGAATTTGCATGAAAACGTCTTTATTTTGCAAATGTTACAAATTTGATTTTGATATAATCATAATGCAATATATTCAATGTAATTATATAATCATAATGTATATCTATCTATCTAAAAAAATCATAATAAGATATGGTGGTCCTCATATCATAATATAAAAATAATTTATTATCTTGCTTAATAAAATCTAATAAAAAAAGAACTTACTGACCTATTTACCGAAACAATTAAGGACACTTTTAGTTACAGTTGCCGAAAGATAGCCAATAGGCCAAACGTATGAAACCAAATCTCTTGGATATGGTTTGTAAGTAAATTCTTAATTTGGAATGGGAATCCATTTCAAATTAGGAATGTACTTTTATTATGTATATAGTGCGGAACGTGAAGGAATACCAGAGGGAGAAAGTTTTGTAACAGTGGCCCCTGTAGGCTCTAGGTAGACATTTACACAGGTATCCAGGTTTTAGGGAGCACGCAGGTACATGTCGGTTCATTGAAATGTATTCGAGTGATGAACCCGGGGCGACACACGCAACCGAACAGAACTGGTTTCGCTATGGTCCAACTTTCGCTCGCAACCCTAGGTCCACTTCCTTAATCATTTTATCGCCACACCTATTATTCGGATATTTTTATTGGTAGATCTTACACCATACACGGTAGCCATACTGCCTTTTAATTTGAATGATGACCTGATAAAATGACCAATTTTATTATAAGTATGTTATAATACGGAAATTGGAAGATATAGATGTGAACATAAATTACGAAAATTAATTAAAAAAAATGGTAATTTAAACCAACAAACATATAAAAAGATAGATAGAAAATAATAATTATTACATATAGAGAGCACATTATTGAAAATAAATATTTTTAATAATCAAAATTAAAAATAACCTCAATTAAAGTTATTGTAATTGGACAATATCAAAATTTTCGTATTTGTTTTTCTTTTCAATTCCTTATGCAAGACAATTAAAGAGTTCTCATAACGAATGTAATTTTATTATTTTATAAGCACTCGTTGATAATTCTATCAATTCTAATGCACGTAACTATAATCTTAAAATTGTCTGTTATTAATCCAAATACGCGTAACCGTTAGACTTCCTTTACACAACACGTTGTACTAGAATAATTACAGCTTCCTCAAATTTCAACACCTCTAAAAAAATTTACTTAATGAACGAAACAAAAAAGTGATGTCTGAAATAAATAACTCGCAGGAACCCATCCGGCATCGATACCAAGAGGTCTTTAATAACTCAGTTAAGCAGCTGTTCAACCATGTACAGAGCAATTTTTATGCGTTTCAATTAATTCTTTTGCTCCATTAAGTATGTAATGAGCGCAAAAAAGTCGCTCCCATTCGCATTATCTCCGATTCGATTTCATATAGGTAACAATGTTATTGAATTATGTGCACTTCTTGCGGTTTTAAAAATAGAATTGTCAGTTGTTTTCGAAAAAAGAACAACACCAAACAGCCGTCCTTTCGTCTGGTTTTTGCCGTTTACCGAGTAGCACGCAACGTTCTAATTTCAAATTTGAGTTGGAATTCCGTCGAAGGCGTACGCGCAGCCGTTCCGACGGGCTGCCAGATAATCGGACTGGTTCCGATATCTCGAAAAAAGTAAAAAGTTCACTTTAAAAAACACACACGGGAAGTCACCGCTGATAATCTGGCGAGGTAAGTGCAGTTTTGACTTTAATGTGTTAATAAAATTGTAACCGTTTTGTCGGCGAAACGGGGCTCGTATCAATATTAAATTTGAGAACGCAAAATGGCGGCGTGCGTCGACACGCCATTTCAGCGGGCACGGATTAAATCGGTGTTTACGACGTTTAGTACTTTGTAACCAGAGCAAGATTTGGAATTGATAATTTCGCTTTGGCGCCAAATTATTTTGTAGTTGCAACTCACCGAGGTTTGCTGTCATGATTTCCTGGTCCTTGGGTTTCTTTTTTCGGGGTCGTCCTTTCTGCCGAGGCGGGGGTGCGGAGGCGCCGTTGAAGAAAGGCCCTT
This sequence comes from Heortia vitessoides, assembly GCA_020976665.1. Taxonomy (NCBI): domain Eukaryota; kingdom Metazoa; phylum Arthropoda; class Insecta; order Lepidoptera; family Crambidae; genus Heortia; species Heortia vitessoides. The sequence goes on along the minus strand of JACJUM010003259.1, from coordinate 4,273,633 downwards.
TGGGTCCGTCGGACTCCACCCGGGAGAAGTCGGGGGAGGGGTATGGGGGGTAATGAGGGCCGGGCGGTGGGCCAGCGTAAGGCCCAGGGCACATCTGCGGCGGCCCCGGCACAGCCATGTGGGGCCCGTACTCTGGCATTGTTTCGTAGTGCAGCCTGAAATGTTTCGAAACTGTTATACATGTGCTGTAAAAACAACCAACAGTTATTCCCAAGGAGTTATATTAAACTACCTTATCGTTTGTCATACATTGATGTGCTTATCATTAGCTCTCTTTTCATTTTCTTCAGAATTAAAACAGGTCACCGGGACAAGCCCGTGAACTTAGATGGCCTAGGATTCATGTTGGAATTCAGATAAATTTAAGTAACTTCTATTTATACAAATTTTATATTTAACTATTATATACTGTTATAACTGTTATATACCATAATCTGTACCATAGTGATGACCATCAAATTACAAAATAACATTGCTTACCAGAAATTAGCTTACACGTAATTGGAGGTTAATTGAGTCATGCATTAATTATCATCGGATATCAACCTAATACGACCAACGGTACATATATAAAGGTATTTACAAGACGCCGCAGTCAGTTACACGACTATTATAGTTAGACAAAGAGAGGGGGGGGGGGGGGGGGTATAAGGATAAGTTAACACAAAGGATAACCATTCCGAGCGGGAAGTCTGTATACAAAATTTGATCTAGAGGGGCATATAGGTAGATTAGAGATTTCGCGATAGAGAAACAATTTCGCTTTCACGATACAAATAAAATCACAAACTTGATCAATTATAATTCTCCATAAATTCTCACTTAATCGTTTATATACACGAGTGCAATTTCGATCGGAGAAGTTGAACTTGTATGAAATTTTATATGCTAATAGACAAAAGAAGATTATGAAATCAATAGAGAAACACCACGGCCTTTGTTTCCATGCAAGAATCTATGAGACTCGATGTAAAGGAGAGTTTATTTCGTGCATTCCGAACGCGAGTGAAGTCGCGGCCGGGATGCTAGAAACACAACTAATTATTCCAAGCCCGATTTATGTATACTACTCACTGTTTATTCTCTTTAAAGAACTGCCGTAGCTGTGATAAACATTTTTAAATACGGAAACAAAAGATATTTCGTCTAACAATGATTATTGTCATAACTCAAAAATCTGCTATTTGCATATCTAGATTAAAATTTTACTTGAATCCTAATCCCATTCAGACTTATTTTGACGTAAATGTATTTTTTCAGTTTTCGGACGGATGGTTACAAAATATTTTTTATTTTATTTGGAGAACGAACAAAACAGAAAACAAATATTTGAATTTATCGTAACTAAAATACCATTACTTGCTTTCAAATATAAATTTAAAAAAATACAATGCTTGTCACCGCTTGGACGAACATGAAAATCTATAGACAATAAAAGAAAAATATAGAATCAAAACCCGAACCACCTGTCAGAACAAGCACGCTCGAAGGCCGGCACACCAGAAGCAATGGTTCCACTAGCTAGACAGATCTGTGTCACGTACCTGCAGTAGACAGCTGCGTCCCGGATGCCAAAGGTGTCTCCCTTGGTGAGGGGTGTGCTGCAGAGCGCACAGGAGAAACAGTGCACGTGGAACACCAGGTCCCTTGCCCGCATCACCATCTCCGATGCAGATATCGTGGTGTTACACCGGGCACAGCGTTTGGAACCGAAAAGTCTACAACAATGAACACATTTTTCTTTAACAACCCTTTCTATATACATTTAAATATACATTATCTATCAAACCTTAATAAAAATTTAAAAGAATATTTAAAATGTATAACATATTATTTCCACGTTTATTTATAACACTTGTTATAAAGAGAAACATACTCTATTTTTAATTAGAATAAACCTTGTTCTATTTTCCTTCAATAAGAAAGCCTTAAACGGGCAGTTTGAAATTAGTTTTTTTTGTTGTGAAAATAATGGCATATTAAATAGTATTGCTTTTGAAAAAATTTATAAAATAAATAAATATTAACCATATTCCTCTTTTAAAATTGAGTAAAATATGTAGCTTTAATTATTTATGCATACTAAAATTGATAATAAATGAGTTTTAATTATAAACCGATATTAAGCGACGATTGATACCTCATATTAATGGTCAAACAATAGCTATAATTTAATAAACCCGCCATATTGTCGAGTCACAGCACATATACATATTCAATTGGTTGTCATCAAAACTCAATATTTCACTTGTTTTATGTAACATTTATGTAAACTTGGAAGTTATATGTCAGCATAAATTATCAACGTTGTGCGTCCACATTGAATATTTATCGCCCTCGGATAATAGTTGACAACATTTATTGTAACATAATACAAGACATTATGATACTATTTTCGTTTAACGAAAATGATCCTTTTTTATCCTTACTAATATTATAAAATCACTTAACACTGTCTGTCTGTCTGTTACGCAATCACGCTTATACTACCCAACCGATTTCAATTAAATTTGGTACACAGATAGTCTAAGGCCTTAGAAAGGACATAGGCTACTTTTTCATTTGATAGAGGAGTTGTAAGGGGTCGAAAGGGGGGATAAAAAGTTATATGTAAGTATCGCTATTGTTAGAGCTAGAAGCTTAAATTTTATTATTTAGGCTATTGATTTGTATATATAATTAAATATAATATTCAAAGTTTATATAATTAAAGTAAAAAGGTATGGGGCCCAAGAAACTACTGCACGCAGACGAAGTCGCGGGCACAGCTAGTAAATTATAAAACACTAAACAATAAACAGATGATTTATCGTGAATATTGTAAAAGTATATTTTTGTTACTCGTAACGTTGGCCGGTGATTTGCATTTTCTGTTATTTAGCTTATAAACAGCTTTGGAGTTATCCAAGGACCCTGTCATTCAAGTTTGATTGAATGATTGTTTGATTATTCGTTAATCAACAGAGTTAAATATCAACTGGAAAATTTCGATAGATAATCATTAACAGCCTTAACAATATATGTATCTTCGCACGTGTCCCTAAATTTGTCACATTCATAAGGAACATTAAAAATGAAACCGCAAACCGAAAAAACGTAGAAAATCACACACAACCGACTAATGAACGTAGAAAAATCTAAGAAAAAAAAACAACGTTCTGTGAGCAAAGAGTTTAGTAATTAAGAAGGTCCAAGATGTCAGATAGGACACTGGTCGAATAAGAAGTTTGTGTGGTCCGATTCCAAGAGGTTTATCGAGATGGTACCTACTACACTGCGCACATTCTTGAAATAATGGGCTCTGTCGAAGGGCGTTGATGCCTTATTCGAAGCCGTAGGTGGCATCCTCTCCGGGCCGTCTTTGACAGCCTTGAATATAGATTAATTACATACGCCCAAATCGGATCGGAGTAACCCTACTGTTTGGAGTTGGAAAACTGAGATAGAAAGCGTGTATACAAAACGTTTGTGTTATATATACGTACATAAAGACATTTTGCACATACATTTCAGCTTTATACATGTTATATGTAAATAACATACATTCACAAAGATATATAAACACAACGTTCAAATATTGCTGATAATTTTATTCCACTCTTGAGTTAGAAGCATTTAATATCATTTAAAAAAAGTACATACTACAAAATATATAAATAATAAACAATCAATCGCCATATATATAGGGTATCATATACAAGACAATTTACGATATAAGTTTATGAATAAGTAAACAGAAAGCATCAGGCAATATTTTCATCTCAATTCAGGTGAATTCCCACGCCCAAATGCGGCCGGGCTCATCTCGGGGCATCGGTGACCCATTCAACTGTTAACCCTCGCGCATTGACGTGCTAACCCTGTCGAAGCAGCGAAGTGTTAACCCTGGAGGAGCCATCGGGGTCGCGCCGATAGTATCGGTCGTGAGGGGCCCTCACGAACGGTATTGCTTCATTTTATCCCGCGCAGGGTTAAGATCGGAAATTTTATTAATGGATCATTATTTTCGCGTTGTATTTCTTATATTTACTCAACATTGCTGTACACAAATGTTACACTCAATAAAATTATTTACGATTTAATAGTGATACTTAATCGAGCCATCTGAAACGTTTTCTATAAACATTTATGTACTAACATACTACAATGTTAATACGATAATATATTAGTCGCGGTGTACCTGCAATGTAGAATAGGACATCCCCGATTACCAGGAGTCGTATGAGGCGACTAAGGTACCAGTACCGACAGATGGCGGTATATCCACCCGAAATGCACTGGGTGGGGATGGGCAGCAGCATCCCCGTTATGAAAGTTACGCTCTGTGTTTGCCAACACGATCAGTAGACTTCCAATGGTATGATGATGATACTACAACGACAGTCTTTAGATAATATGTGGATAAATTATATTTTAGTACTGATCAGTATGACACTATACCGTTAGTACAATTGCGGCGTGCGTAGTGATATCTTTGTGATAACACGAGGGTCTCTAGGAGGTGATGTATGCCATCACGCGGACCGTATACTCATCCGCCAAGTTAGTAACGTTAAATAAATCCTCATCATCATCATTACAGCCATTGGAAGTCCACTGCTGGACGTAGGCCTCCCCAAGAAAGAGGGAATTTTGCCCATAATTGCCGCGCGTAACAATTGTGTTGGCAATCGCAGAGCTTTCGCGATATAGCTATCAATCCCCACCCTATGCATTTGAACTACACTATCTCGGATGGATATACCGCCAACCAACGGTAACCTTGGTCGCTTTTTACGACATGTGGTAAAGAGGGAGATACTATTCTACTCTGCCGGTACCACACGGCAACCATAATATTTGTAAACAAGTATGTAAAAGAGAAAAAATACGTATACTATAAACTAAATAAAAATTAAGAATTTACGTTGTCAACCAAGGCCGAATATTAATTGAACGAAAATCTCTTACGCAGCCAACTAGCTATCTCACACTGACCCACCTTAGATGTATCCAGAGTGTATTACAGAGAGTCTAGTCAGTTTTTATGTTTAAAAATAACTGTACGCCAAGTGCATACCTACCGAGCAAACGGTGGAATGCACAGAATTATTTCCTAGAAGATAATTACGAATGGATACGCCCTATTCTCTCAAAGTATTCTCGGTTACAATTATTTTCTACTTAATAAGTGTACGGTGGAGATACTAAGGGTATGGTGTTTGAGATATTTGAGAGCGTATGTTTTTATTATATCCAATTAAAACTTTAACCTTGGGCTATTACGATCGACCCGCGAAAGGCAATAGCAGATATAACCAACGTCTTTACAGTGCAAAATAAACATGGCCACAAAATTACAATCAAAATTATAAAGTTTCAGAAATGACAATTAATATTATTTGTCTTCAAATTTAAAAATATATGTCATATTTTTTCACGTAAGTGCTATTAATGAGTTTTCATTCTGTTTTCGAATATTTGGTTGTGAGAATTTATTTTACATTATTGTCATTGTATCTGCATTGCATTTAAGATCTTTATTGTATAATGCATAAAAAACCTGCGCAGGTACATTGCGAGGTCTCATTCTACTTAATATGTTAATTACAATTAGGTTAATGGGATCTCACCAGTGCTTTCACATCGCCCGACCGAGGTTGATACTGGTGTGTCTGAACCTAACAAAATAGCAAAGGAACACATCCATTTAACGGGCAGAATACTAAGATCAGATATGCTGTGATGCGTCAGGCATTTGTAACAAAACTCATTGTTAACGAAGAGATGGAGATAGCGCCCTCGTAATCAAGCTATCACTCCGCACTTTTGTGCCGGCCAAGCCGAACCCTGCAATTAATACTGACTGCGCTATTACGACCCATTAACTTTTGCTTTGCTTAAAAATAGACAGCAATTAAAAATTGCAGGCTAAAAATAGCACGCCACATAGCCAGCTAGTTCAAGCAATTGGTGAATTGCGGAATTCAATTGGTATTTTTGGTACCATATTTGCAAAGATACGCACTAAAATATTAATATCACTATTGCTTTCTTTAGTATCATGGATATTAAAGTATATGTGTGTGTGTGTGGCCAGATGACCTATAGAATTGATGACACCACGGATAAGCATTAAGAAAAATCCAGCATTAGCAACGTAATAAAATATGATATTTAAAAAAAACAATGTATAAGACTTACTGAATGCAAAACACGCACACACACATACACACGCTCACATAAATCCATATATATATTATAATCACGATTTGAATTATATAATTATAAAACGACTGTCTTTTTAAGGAAGAGCGGTGTCTCTCCGGCACTGGCTTCATTTAATTTGAAAAGAGGTCTGGTCTCACTGTCTCAATTCATTTATGTTACTAATCATGTTTATGCCAAATAAAGATTTTTTCATTATTGATTTCTTTCAAATGCGTAACGAAAATTCGGTACCACTCCGCAGAAGTTCCGGGTGGTTTCGCGCCGCGAAATGGTCAGCGGCAACAATGCTCGCGGCATTCTTTGCGTTTTTTATATTGGTTATAAACGTCACGCCACAAAACATAACACGACAATGCAACCGAAGTAATGCCCGATACCGAATATTGGTATCGGTATTTTCTTCGGCTTTATAGTGCTTAATTTGTCACGCGTTTGAGGGCATTGTTGGCTCGTTAATATTTCTTGGTTTAGTTTTTATAGTCGCTAACGTAAAACACAATCGTGTTTGGGAGCGTTTGTTTTTGTTTCTTCTCCTTTTCTTTTAGTATATTTTGTTTATTCGATTCCAGTCTGGTCGTCGAAAAATGTATGGCAGAAACAATAGCCTAGGTGACGTACTCTCAAGCCGTTTGATTTCATATTAAGTTCCTCAAACTATAAATAAAGATGTGCAGGCTGCATTTGGAAATCCTTGCGGTCCTCGTAAAATTTGGTTGTAAAATTCAAAAAACCTTTCTAAAATGATGTCCGTTATAATGACGATACAAACGACGACTGGCGGTTAAAATATCAAATAAAAATAGGAGTAAATGATAGACGCATTATAGCCGTTATGAAACAATGTATTGTATGAATAGTGAATGCGTAAATATTTTGAAATTTCATTACAATCATAGATCATCTCTTTGGCAGTGAAACATTTTTTGTGCAGTCACATTTTTACACGCGCCGTAACGTAATATGGTTTTTGGAATAAGCACGTCAAAACGGCTCTACAATTCGGCATTTCCGAAGCCACCCCTACCACATGACCGCACAAATTCCTCGCGAGTCGCCCGACAAATGGTTGCGTCGAGATTGATCAGCCATCACCGACGGATGGCGGCAGCACCGTTAATTAGCACGGGCTAGGTCCGACACGCTCCCGGCTACCAATCGCCCAAGACGACTTACTACAAACACTCGAACGTAACTCACTCTGTAAGTTGAAAAGAGTTGAAAAAAGCAATTGAATGAGCCGTGTGACAGTTAAATGGGTAATTTTGTCCAAGTTGACTTACAATATGCCTAGCCATTCTGCCTTTGTATGTCTATTAACGTAATCTTTTTTCGCGTTTTATAATTATGCTTTGTGGTTAAGGGAGACTTGTGCCTAATTTATGTATTTATTTCTTTCATTTTTTATCTGTATATAAGTTAAATTAATTTCTTTTAAATTTCTGTTTCTAACAAATGTTTAGCAAAAGGATTAAAATCAGTGTTTAATTCAGACGGTTTTAAGTACACGCTTATTTATTTCCGGTGGTTTTACCTTAAGTGGTTCATTTGTATCACATATTCAGTTAGAATTTAATTTATCGAGACAATTAATTACATAATTAACAATTCTGCGTATACATATTTTGGCAAACTGTAGAACCTAATTTAAATGAAATTGTTTAATATATTGATACATCAAATTACTCAGCAATTACGATTGAGGCTCGATCACACCTCTGTGTGATGATATTCACGTTTGCTCCACAGTATCAATCCAAGTAACAAAAAAAGACAAAAATTAATTTGACGGGTCCGATAGCGCAGATGGTAGTTAGTATTCCTATCTTATGCGCCAGGGTTTGATCCCCACCCCCACAGTACAAATATTTTCAACGCCCATTAAAAGTATTATATGTGTGATTCCTCTGTTGTCTGATGTGCCTCAAACGTCTTACCACGGAGTATAGTCGATGTTTAAGATGTTGTGTGAGTATATAAATTATAAATAGTAGTAGTATGACAATCAAATGTGGCCACACAACTAAATTACGTCGAGAAATAGTCGTATAAGTCAATCGGATCGACGCGTCGGTAGTAGGGGCGGTGTTGACTGATTTATTCTTAGACTCATAATTTTAGACGCGGTTTCTAAATCAGAGTGAATTAATGGCGGTAGAGGTGCAAGCTGCGCCCTTTACACCAGCTCGAAATAAGTCGTATGCGACAAATTTTGTTTTAATTGCTCTGCTCGAGGGTGGCTAGCTTTTTTTTTATTGTGGCTTCACTGTACGCACAAGTACATTGAAAATCATTACGATACTAGCTTTTGACCGATGTTTGTTTTTGTCAAGCTGGACCTTTTTTTTATTTGACCCACCAACGTTTGTTTACATTTATTAAAAATAAATAACACTGCGCAACATTATACTAGGTGTAATAAACATTTATCATATGTACGTCACATCTTACACAAAATGCTTCCTAAGTACAACATATTATTATTAAATACGTATATTTTACATATATACACACATAAAGAAGAACTTTAAATGCTTACTGAGGGTGATTAATCGCCCAACCATGATGGGTGAGTCCACGTAAATATCCAGTACTCATGAACTAATTCGCAGAGTCTTGGTATTTGGGAGTTTGTTCGGAACACTGTTTTTTTAAGTGTTGGATGGTGAAGATTTATTTAGTTCCGAGGGTGTTTCAACGTATATTAAATATATTGAGTAACAGTATATTCAAGAGAGAAACACTGGCATTGTTGTTAATCATTTGTATAGTCGCAGGATTCGGACTTCTATCACGTATAATAAAAACGCAAGTGATCGTATATATAACGGTTTTTCTTTAAAAGAGACACAGAATAAGTTCTAGGGTCTCGTCCGCATCCCCGTCGTGAAAGCTGCACTCAGCGATTGCCAACACGTTTGCCCAGCGCGGGCAATTAAGGGCAAAATTTCCTCATTCTTGGGGAGGCCTATGTCTAGCAGTGTCCACTGCTGCACATATGGCTGTAATGATGAGGGTTAGAAGGTCATCGTCACTAAATTTCACTTTAGAATAGTCCCTATAGGCATAGTGGCTATTAAAACCACCATAAAATAGAGACAAAATATGACTTTAGGATCATTCGGGATAGGATACGTTTTGTTTATTGGGAATAGGAGATATTCTTTATGTAATTTTTATCACATGAATAGTTTTAGTGAGAATACATGTAGACAAGCCTATCAGGACATGGCAATTTTAGTCAAAATTTCTTGGTGAGGCCTATGTCGAAGAGTAGACGACTTGTTACTAGTATGACGGTATATAGAACATCAAAAATGAAATCGCGACTGAAAAAAAGTAATAAATAAAAAGAGAAGAAAACTCTAAAGTATGCCGTCGACATTTTTCCTTCCCGAGAGTCGCCACAATACCAAATCCATTACCGCAGAGATCCGCGCCGCACTTTAATTGGACAAATAAAAGAACTGTATACAAAACAATGAAGTTCGGCAACAAATTGCCACCTTACCAATTATTAAGGGCATTTTAGGAATTAGTACGAAAATAGGGGGAAGAAACTTCGTCTGTGTGCTTTAAATAATATAACACAGAGATAATATTATATAAGTTTTAGGTCTCGCTAACCTAAAACTTCAGCCCCTCTAAATTCAAAATCTTATTTTTCTTATTAAGTATAATAAAGATGAGCCGTTTGCGAAAAAAGGCCATCAATCAAATCGGCGCTTCCACTTTTAGGAATTCCTTATACAAATTTTTGTCGAAGTCATAACACCCATAAAAACGTGACAAAAAACATGCATTACATAGTTATAAGTATTTTAGGCAAAAAGACTGGCGTAAACTTACTTTACTACGTAGTGAACGTAACTAAGAATACTAATAAGAATCAAGAATCATCTTCTGCAACGAGGATGCTGCTGCCTATTCCCGCCTTGTGCATTTGAGCTGTACTGTACCAGATGGATGGAAGGAGGTACTATTCTACTCTGCCGGCACCTCACGGTGGGCGTGTCGTCATTCATCTACTCAGAAAAACTGCAATACTTAATAGGCTTTCAGCCACGTTCGTCTGATTCCGAGATACAGTCAAGTAGACAGGTGCAGTTTATATTATTCATGGATTGTCAAGTTCAAAGGTCATCCACAAACGTAATCCATTGAAGATCGTTTTCGGCAGACGTAAATCTTGCGCGCATACAAATTGTTCAGTAACAATGTTATACAAAGCTCATATCTCTCCCGACACGTGCGTAGATGTAATCTGGCACCCACCGCTTTCCATTTAAAACGAACACAAACTTATTTAGAGGTCATTTTGCGTGTAAGGTTGAACATGTATGTGAATGCAAAATGATTTAATAAGTTAGGTACATAATATATGAATTACTATGGCCACTACTGACTTCTGTGAAATAAGGAATAGAAAGCAGTTCAGAGTGGAATGGACATATGCAATCATATTTTTCATTTAGTATCTTTTCTCAATTCAATTCACGATACAAATCATTGCATTAAAGAACTTAACCTTCTCTGTGTGTTAAGTCATCCATTGGTGAAAATCTACCAAAAATCTGCTGTCTAAGTTTGAAGACAACGTCTGCTCACTGTTCTTTGCTCAATATTTAGAGTGCTTTAGACTTTTATAAAAAGTCTCTCAGGCTCACCTTTGGAGACTTCCATTCGACCTCTAACGCGATAATGTGACTCATAACCCCCCTATTTGGCTGGAGTCTGAGTGACACGTGATGGTGATTATTCTCACTGATAATGAATAAAAATACACGTCCATTCATAATTCCTTAGATAACAACAAAAAGGAGGATCGTCAGTTTTTGAGTTTAGATAGCCATAGCACATCTTTTGGTTATTTTATTAGATCCGTGTACTAGCAACCCAAGCCGACTTCGTGCGGGATCATACGAGTAGTAAAATTTGATACTTTTGATCCCGTTACTGCGGCAATCTTGGGTCTCTCAACTATATACTGACTACCTGCACCCAAAAGTTATGCTAGTTAGTGCATAGACGTTGGTATGAAATAAAAATGTTTTACAAAAATTAGACGAAACATTTTTATTGCATACAAACATCAAGATCCCGTTGACTATACTGTTGCCCTTACGATCGCAAACGCAACAATACAATGGTCCAGTTTACATAGGGACGATTTATTTATCTTTGATATATATAGATGTTATCGTAATTTTAGCCGGAAGCCAGTCAACTTCTGTAAATACTAGCTTTCCTTTAATGATCTCGACTTATATGTAGAACTGCGTCCCATGACGACCAATGATTTGAAGCTAGACGCAGTGGATATCTTGTATCAGAAACGTCAATGATAGAACTCTAATGAAGAAAGCTAATAATACTTTTTTCAGTCTCAATAAACTAGTCTGTCCACGTTCCGCACCTTTTTTGCACCTTGGTAAACAGCTTGGAAAATTGTATTCTTGTAAAGCATTAGATATTTTTATGACTCCGTAAACCTTCATCTAATAACGGGTCGTATTTAATAAATGAAAAAGAAGTTTTATATTAATAATTCCCTACCATTAAACAAAATAAACATGTTTCCGCAAAGGTAAATGTTAAGAGAATCGCAATCTATACATATATTATAAATGCGAAAGTTTACCTGCTCGTTACATTTTCTGGTATATGTATATTATTTTTATGTGGAATGAAGATATTTACTGATGCAGGGATAAGACTTAGGAAATGGAATCTTATGCGAAATTATATACACAGTAATTTCATACATATAACGCGTAGCTTGCAAAGTGTGGGGATAAAATATAGTGCATGTTACTTGCTGAAAATGTAACTTTCGGTTAATTAAAGAATCCTTAAATCCTCCTTAAATCGTTTATTTAGTAATGTTTGAGTATAGGTACTAGAACCGACAGATGGCGGTATATCCATGCAAAAAAGTCAGCTCAAATGTACAGGGCGGGGATGGGTAGCAGCTTCCCCGTCGCGAAAGCTATGCCAACACGCCTGCCCAGCGCGGCAATTATATTATATTATCCCCTTCCTAGGGGAGGCCTATGTCCAACAGTGGACTTTTAATTGCTGGTATGATGATGACGATGTTTGAGTGTATTTGTTATAAATATGCAAAAATGTCTTGGTACAATTGTAGCTTTTTAATGGTGAAAATAAATTAAATCGTTCGATTCGTTTTTTAGTTAAATCGTATCAAACACGTCAAATCATTCCTCTTTATATTATCAATATATATATTGACGGGCCCGATGGCGCAGATGGTAGTGATCCTGCCTTGTGCACCAGGGGTCGTGGGTTCGATTCCCACCCAGAGCAAATATTTATATGATGATATTTGTGTTTGCTCTGTGTATGGGTGTAAAATATATGTATTTAAGTAGTATATTTGTGATTCCTCTGTTGTCTGGCGTCCGTAACACAAGTGCTTTAAGCGACTTACCACGGAGTCAGGTCAATGTATGAGATGTTGTGGGAATTTATTATTATTATAGATATAGACAATTGTCCGTTTGTTACTCTTCCAAAACTTAGGCGTGATGGTGGAAGCATTATAAAAAAAGCCCAACACTATTAAGTGTCAAGTTCTACCTACAAGTAAGGACCAGCAAACATTGTGAGCAGTAGATTAACCTTCATGAAAATATATTTGATTGTGCCATTCCAATATCACCCCTATTAATTGTATGAATGATGTCAAAGTCAAACTTCATCTTTGGAGAATCACGGACAAATTAAATATGCTACCTACAAATGAGAAGACCGCAAGTAGCATAACACATGTACACGCACAAAGACGGGTAATTAGTTAACAATAAACCGTAATATATCTATTATTCAATTCATATATCTATAATTGCTAATCTAAAAACAAATGTTTATTTAAAAATTGAATAAGGAAAACATTGATATTTACAATACGCGGCCCGTTGCGTACGTTATGGTGAAGGTTATCACATTGTATTGGTTAACGTGCAGTCTATATTTAATAACTGATCAATAACTGGAATTCTGTGGTTACAAAATGATTTCGGCGGTGCTCTTCTTATCAGTGCGATGCTATTTATATTATTAGACCATCACGATACATTACTTAGTAGTAAACAAACTGACTGACTAATCATTTATAATATTCATTTTTGTAAGGGTACATTATATCGAGATCGTTTTTTTGTCAAACATTTCTGAAATGAAATATTTTTCTTTGTTCTTAAAAATTGTGTAAACGCTAACCGTTAAGCTATTCAAAAAGTTTTTTTTTTTACACAGAGCATTGAACGCGTAAATATTATAAAGCGTTACCTTGATTATGAACGATTAATTTCTACCCAAAAGTTGTTTTGGAATTGTGTTAACATTGCGGTGTCTTTCATTTTTTAATAGTTTTTTTGACGGATTCGTTGATAGTTAACAAAAGACTATGATATTACTACATGATATACTATATGACATATCCTATATTTATTTTATTTCACATTAATTTCGCATAGGTATAGATTAAAGTCAGAATTAACTCAGAGACTATTTTTATCTATTATATACGAATCAAAGGTTCCACGCGATCGACATTGGGCACTGTAAGTACCAAAAAGATTAGGAGTGGTAGTATTACATACATTAATTTAGTACCAATGCATATATTTGTCTATTAATTTAGAAGCCAAAAACAAAGTAGATACTACAAACATCCAGATAAGATAATAGTTGTCTGTTATTAGTCAAGAGCATAATTAGCGTTCACAAGCGTAACATATATAGGTTACAAGTAAAAATATAGGCATGTGTCATCTCTAATTTACAATTCATAACTAAATCGATACCATATTTTGTACATAGCACCGCATATGAGATTAGTTTATTTGCGCTGCAACCATAAAACAACAGAGAAATCACAAAAACAATATTTAAATACATATTTAGATAAGACAGACAAACACAAATATTTATCATGTAAATGTTTGTCCTAATTAGGAATTGATCCCACGTATCTCCACGCACAAGATGAGAGCACTACCAAATGCGCCATTGGGCCAATTTTATTTTGCAGTAAGTACTTTTGAGCGTAATACAGACAAGGTATCATATTTAATATTTAAAAACTTAAGACTTATATGCCAAATTCGGAGAAGAACAGACAGATGGCGGTTTATCTATCTGAAACAGGACAACTTAAATACTACAGGTTGAGAATGAGCAGCAGCCTCCTCGCCACCAAGCCTGCCCAGCGCGGCTGTTATGGTCAAAATCCCCCTGTCTTCCGGAGGCCTATGCTTAACAGTGAGCTTTATATGGCTATTTAAATGTTTATGACGAAATTCCATTAAAACTAACTAGACGCGGTTAATTCAAACTTTTATCGGGAGTTACTTATGGTTCAGGTAAATGCGTCTAGTTTATTAGTTAAGTACTTCATAGTATATCTGACTTATCAGTCGTGTATTCGCTTTTATGTATGACAAACAAGCAAGCGGCCATCTTGTTAGTAGACCTCAGCATACGGAGGCTTACAAAGATGTCATCGTCCCGTTGCCGCGTTTGTAAAATTTCTGTAGACCTTTTTTGGAGAATCCCAAACTAGTCCTCTGGGAAAACCAAAGCGAAGCAAGGAGCTCATTCCATAACCTTAGCATACGCCAGAAGTCTGTGAAACCTTTAGGTACGTGACTATTTTCGTTCCAAAATGTGTGGGCTCTCTGAATATTGAACACTCTGTTCTTTAGTAGTAGCAGTAGCTTTTAGTGTCATATTACACTATTTCTGCGAGCGAGCGCTAGAGCACACATTGATATTGAGAGTATAGTATCAATCCGACTTGTGAGACGGGCATCGTTTCCAATCGTCAGAGCGCGTTTCTGGATCGAGTCAATAAGTCTAAGCAGGTTCTCGTTTCGATAAGACCTGCTTGAAATGGAATGGAATAGAACTCTTCACGGCTCACGAGATCGCAAATAAAAAAAAAACTAGAAGTTCTATCTGTTTTGTCCTACGAAGAATATAGAGATGTGCGGCCACTAGTTCACACGTACAATCCCCTATCTCGCCGCCAGTCGATACACTTCGCGCCATGATCGAGGACCGCATAATGGCGGCTGTATTTATCCACCGTCCCGGAGTTATCTTCACCTGTCACTCGCTCGGAGCCCCGATAGGCGATGACGCGTCGATTACGCAATCGAATCTATGATGGACTGCTCGACTTCTCGGCACCTTTTGATATAATGTATGGAAGGAAAAATCTTTTAAATTCAACACTAAAAATATGATACATGTGAATGTTTTTAAGATTGTGTGAGTGTTTGTTGATCTTTTACGCCATAACTGCTAGATATATCTGAATGAAATGACATGGAGATAGATTATCGCCAAGAATTTGACTTTGACTCAGACTTTGTTTAGCCTGAAAAGATTTTCCGAAGGCGACGATGAAAAGTTAAGTCCACCAGGACGTAATTCCGGCCACAAAGCTCTCTCCTAAGTATTATTTATAATTAATCACCATCAACATTATTATCCGTAATAAAATTCAACTTAGCGAAATATATACTTCAAGTTTTCTAAAACACCGCAGTGAGTTCAACATCATACGTTTATCCAATTTACAATTCAATTGCAGATAGTACGAGACTATTGGAAATTCAAATCAAAAACATAACACAGGTTGTCCTGTCTTTGACAGAATTATGTCAAAAGAGTACCTACATCATTTTTATTTAAGTAAATTTAAAAAGAAGCTGTTTAGTTGTATTAAAATAGCAAATATAGTTAAACATAGTTTCATATCAGTAAATAGAACCTTGTGCGAGTGAATCATTCTATGAAACTGAAAATATTTGAAAAATATCTGTAAAAGTAATCTAGTTTTTAAAAACTGTACGTTGTTATGATTTAACGGCATAACCGGTGGGGCGATAGTGATTAAATTTTGCATGCTGATAGCTTGTACTAGGGCTTGACCTACGGATATAGTTTAAGTTTATTAATTTTCTTTTCAATAATTAATCAAATCTTGTAATACATAGCGTAGAGCTACATATATATAAACACCCAGAAACAGAACAAACGCAAGCGTTCATCAAATAAATATTTATCTTGGCTAAGATTCAAACGCACAAAATAGGAAATCTGCCGAACGCGCCATCTGATCCATCAATTCATATCCATCGGATCATATTTTGGCTGGTGTGGAAGTAATCGCAGAGCTTCGCGGTTGCCATCCTCGCCCTGTTCCATTTGAGGTACACAGTTTCGGATACATGCACCACCATCTGCCAGTTTTGGTACGCTAGTCACCACTTACGACACTTTGTAAGGAGAAAGTTGCGGCATTAATTCTCAAAGTTCTTCGCGACGGAGTTTATCAAAAAAGGATTATAGAGATTTTTTAAAATCGGCATCGTCAATTGGTAACTGATGACTTTATAAAAAAAACCTTGATCTGATTAAAGGTTCTAAGAAGTGTAAAGTCTTGTAGCTACTGCACAAATTGTGCGAAGATCGGTCTAAAAACTTTAATAGGTCAGCAGAACCGGCTATCTACGCACAGAAATGGATGTATAGTTCCAGACTTACCGAATTAACCCAGCTGCCCTGAAGTCGGGCAATGCCCCATTTCAGTGTCTATTCTCATCCTATTTCATACATATTTAAAGAGCACTGGAATTTATTCCCCCAACGGTCTGCGTCAAAATGCAAAACACAAATACTTTCTGCGTCAAGAGAAAATTCAGCCAGTACATTTATATAGACTTTCCTTTCGTTAGTTCGACTGGAAAAGAATAATGGCCAGTATTTTTAAAAGTAAATTTAGCAGTAGACTGTATGACAGTGTTACCTACCATTCTGAAGTAGTTAACTATTGATATTAAACGTTTGTTACTTTAGCCAGTAATTTCACTTTCATCAGGAAACTGAAATACAGCGACGACAGTCCTACTACTGGTAGCATAGATGAGATTGGAGTACGTAAACAAATGACGGTCATCCTTGGAAGGTTATTAATTAATATTTAATGTCAAATTATATCTTATATAATGAATACCTGCTAAAACCGTAAAATACTGGCACAATAAAATAAATTTCTACAAGTACCTTCAAACTGTGGTGCCCGATAAATTGAGGCACTTACGGATTTTAAAGAAGCACTAAACACTTTACATGTACTTACTAAAAAGATAAGTATTTAAGTCACTTTAAATATCGATTTGTATTTTTATATTAAAGGCAATGAAAAAATAATAACGTTACTATTTAAGATTTCATAGAAATGAAACAGCAATATAAAATAGATAAATATAGAAATATAAAATAAATAAAACATAAAAACAATATTAAATAAAAAATAGATTTTTGAAGTGGCAGTGGGCAGACATTTGGTTCTCAGAACCGATGGCCGATGGAGTCGTAAGGTTCTGGAATGGAGACCACGTACTGGCAAGCGCAACGTAGGCCGTCCACCCGCAAGATGGACCGACGATTTAACTAAGCCGCAGGATTGGGCTGGACGCAGACCGCATACAACCGGTCCTATTGGAGATTACTTGGGGAGGCCTATGTCCAGCAGTGGACGTCTTATGGCTGATATGAGGATACTGATTATGAAATAGCAATTATGCCCAACTTTAACGTTTTTTGCTGTATCGTTAAAGATCTACGCCTACTCGACCAGAGCATATTTAACATATTGAAATTTGATAGTTGTACAATTACCTTTCGCATGCATACTCGCGTATCGCGGTATAAGTAGTCCCCCCCGTTCATTAAATATGATTCATTAATGCAACCATTAAATTCTCAATTAACAGCTTCACCGTGATATTATTATCGTTCACCATACTATGTGTTTGGACCTGTTCAGTTAAAAGGCAATCGGTACTAAAATATTATTTTAAGACTCTCCAATTATGGAATTACTTTGAGAATATCTGTATTTTCTTTAAACGCCTCGTAAAAATATTAATTATGTGATTTGTAAAAGGTAAAACTCGTTAAACGTGCAAACACAGCCTTCGGAACAATTTGAATATTTCATTTAGGATCGTAATGATGCGTGGGAGTCTTAAACGGCTTATAGATGACTATATATTTATAAATTATATGCACCAGCATGTAGTAATGATTTATATATAAATCGATGTGTAGAAAGAAAGTAGCTGACTGATATATCAACGCGAAGCCTAATACTATAAGGGTAAGAAACTTGAAATTTTATACCAGGGTTTCTTATATAATGTGGAGGAGCACTAATAAAGAGTTTTTTAAAATTCATACCTTAAGGGGGTAAAACGGGGGTGAAAAATTAATTTCAAGCGTTGCTGTTTTTGATGAAGGTTCTTTATTAATCGTCAAAAAACTCGTGTTAATATCTTTTCGAATAATTTTTCAAGGGAGTAGAGGGGGGGACAAAGTTTGTTTCAAAGTTCTCTGTGTTTCTAACTAATTTCGATAAAATATTATAATTTTTTTTGAAAAAAGAAATAGCTGACAGACTGACATGTCAATGCAAAGACTAATCTATAAGGTCAGACAAAAACAATATTATATAGCCCTCTCAGGTTAAAGGCTAACAACATCACGCTAGGACCAATCACAGCGCAGCATAAATGCTACTAGGTTCGCTCTATAAATCAACGCGGGTGAAACCACAGGGCGTTGCCAGTCATACCATAAAGATAAACATATTCAAAAGTATAATTTTTAAACGAATAAAATATCTTACAAGTTCAACGACAAAGAAGTACAGCCAGTAAACGTTGCTAATTATGGCGGGCGTGCTAATGCGGTATACAAGAGCTAACAATTTCATACTTTTTTCGTGTTGTTTTATTGGTGGTCAATCATTAATATTATCACAATGTCTATAGGAAAGTACGAGCTCGTTATAAACCTCGTTACGATGCCAAAGCTGAACTCGGCGGCATAGCGATATGTGCTGGTATAATTGCATCGTACTATGCTGTATTGCCTTTTTATAATTCACAATTATTTATCGATCACACGTGTGATAAATTTTTATTATGATTTTTGAGTTACTGTTTGGATTTAAAAGTTAATTACCTGACACTAATTGGTTGGCTTGTGGCTGAGAGGCGTAATTTTTTAATGATGTTCTCGTTCAAAATCAATGCGATTTATGTACGCTGATCGAAGTGGCATTAGAGACGAGTAGTCAAGTTTTACGGTCTAAGTCTATATTGGGCTCCTACAATACAGATATGAATTATGTTGAGTTATATCTCCAATATAGTGTAACAGTAGTTATGTTCAGTTATTCGTGTCTTTGTGGTTTATGCAAATGCACAATTTGATTAAATCTATACAAATATATGAAAATTGTATCTGTTTGTAACTTAATTACGGGACTTACAATAAAACAATAATTTTGACATGTGTGTCTAAGATTGTTGTAACTATAGGTACTCATTCTGATGTTCGGGTAGTGGTCGATAAGGAAACTATTTATATGAAAAAAAAATTAGATCACCGCAAATAAAGCAAAAGCTTAAAATAATAATACGGAAAAACTAGTCAACATACGTATAAAAAGTAAGCAAAATTCTAAAATATATTAATTATCCGGTCGAAGGTGAACGTCTACGAAATAACTGCGTCGTCAACATTTCAAAAGAGTTATGCACAACTATTACTGGAAAGTTGTTAAAACGACTTAAAATGACCATATCAAACGGAGGTACACCGCAGTAGCCGCCTGCGAGTGCCGCAATCATACCTAATCTACCACCAACCAATAGCACAGAGAGAGGTTTGCTACGTGATATACTATCCTTAATTCATGAGGTGGCGGCACACTAGGGATATAAATAGTCATACAACATCTTATACGTTGACCTGAGTTCTGAGTCGCTTAAAGCACCTGTGTTACAGACATCAGACAACAAAGGAATCACAAATATAATACTTAAATATACACACTACATATTTTTAACACCCAAACACTGGACAAACACTAATATCGTCAAATAAATATTTGGCCTTGGTGGAGATCAAATCCACGACTCCTGCGCATAAGATAGGATCACTACCATCTGCGCCATCGGGCCCGCTTACAATCAGGCCGTATGCTCATATGCCAACCTGTACCTCTTTTAGATTCCTGGCATCATATTATTGACAGAGAAACGATTGAATCCCAGAATCTCTGATAATGAATACAGGCACTCAAAATCATTCTCAATTTTATGTTTATTGGTCCAATGTATCGAGTTTAATGATTAAAGTGTCGTTTATGGATGTTAATTAATTATGAAGGAATGTTGTTTACGATACTGCGGTGCATTTGTTTCTTATCTTCTTCAGTAGTTTGTGCGTGTTTTAGAAATATGCATTCCTAGTAGAAGATATCAACTAGATAGGGGTTAACAAATTCTAATTGAGCGATGCCTTCTTTGTGTTTAAGACAGTTTTACATACTTTAATTTGTACCCGTTGTTTATGAATTCTCGATAAAGCTGTGTGTTGCCGCAGCACATTTCTCGAAATTGATATGTTGTCAGAAGTACATATGACATATTTTTATATGTATTAAAAAAAACATGTATCTTTTCATTGGCAAAACGTTGCACCGTAAAAAGAAATAACGTTTGTATTTATTGTTTGTTTACTAGCAAAATTAATTAAAACAGTCATTGAATCACTCTTCAAGTATTATAATCTTCAATGTTAGTTGTAGGTATATGAGATTTTTAAAAAAGGAGGAGAAAAAGAGATGTTTCCGTAATTTTCAATTTTGTATTTATTACTGAATGAAACAAATGTTTTACGTTATTTATTTGTTTTCGATAGACAGTTGCAGGGCAAGATTTTGAACTGAACAAGGTATGTCACGCGGGCCCCTAAAACACAGTGAGAAGTTCAAAGCCAAGAGATCAGTTTTGTCATGCCTTTACGAGCGCCATGAACTTTATAGAAATACCTTTTATTTGTCTCTATTCCTCTACCGTTTCCCATTTTTATTTCGACATTAAATCACCTACAAATTTTCGTGTAAATTCGAACCGTATACAATTGCGACTGTACATTCGCAAGATACATGCAGGCTATTATTTGCAAGAGTTTTAAATTTAACTGTATAATCGTACAAAAAATGTTAGTTATATTTTCACAATCATTATTGTACCTGAAAATATTTTACGTAAATACTCTTATGTTATAAATTGTTTCCTCGTATAAAATTATCTTAAGTTATCATTCAATAAGATTTGAGTGTATTCAATTAAATAAAACGTGTGTTGTTGTAATACAAACTAGGGAATTACAAAAATGTAAATTCAAATTATAGAGTACGGTACATATAAGAATAAAATATGTACCTCAATCCTTTTTTGTCTGTCTTTCTTTAACATATCACTAGGACAGAACTGAAATGATTTAAGATAATAATATAGGCTGTAGAACAAACGGCTGACAAAACATGTTCATAAAAAAAAACTAAGTGACTCTTTTATACTTGATAGTCTTCCTAAATAGGGAAACGTAATTCCCTTTTTCTAAATAACCCAGATTAAAAAAAATCGTACTGTTATTTAATTTCAATAGAATATTTTAGTAATACAAACTAGGATATTACAAAAACGTACGGCTGTAGA